>JANSTX010028988.1:0-31857 GCA_027564355.1 Penthetria funebris | reverse complement strand
TTTTAAGTTTGTATGTATTATACTAACAATTTTAATCTAAAAGGAGTAAAAAGTTTGTATGGGAGGTACTTGAAGGATTACTCCAATTTTACTCATCTTCGAACTTAGCTTCATAAATCAGATAAAAGTAACACGTGCAAAATTTTATAGCGATAGCACAAAGCATTTTCTTATATATTCCTTGATATTATACACCCAATTTTAATCTAGAAAAAGGAGTATAAAGTTTGTCTGCGAGGTACTCGAAGGAGTACTCCAATTTTTCTCATCTTCGAACTTAGGCTCAGAAATCAAATAAAAGTGGCACATGCATAATTTCATGGCGATATTTCAATGCAATCTCAAGTTACCGTGCGCAATAGACATGGGTGGTACTCCAAGGAGTAATCCGATTAAACTTATACTGCCACACATTCTTTCAATTATAATATCACTTATATATGTAAAATTTGAATCAACTTTTTTATCAATTATAAGCACTTCTGTGTAATTTTTTTTTTCTGAGATGTTTATTTCTTGGCGTTATATGTTGAGCACCCTTAGGATGATAATCGGTCACTGCATTTATCATCACCCACCACTGAGACATCACGATCACACGTCATAGAAGTGACATATATTGTGATCATGTTTCCGGTGGTGTCGCGAGAAGGTAATGTTGAGCACTCTCAGGATGGCATCACCACTAATACCATCATGATCAGATAGAAACAGGTTGTCGTAATAAAAGTAAATAATTGGGCACGGTGTATTATGTTTTTATTTTTGAAAAGTAACCATACAACTTTTTCTTTCTTTTTTTTTGTATAAATAATGTAAAAGATATATTTCAGAGACATAATGATTTGGTTAACATTCGCAAAAAATATAATACAAAATAAAAACAAATAAATTTTCAAAACATAAATTATTATTACTCGTATTATTAAACATTTTATAGTCTCCATTTTTCTTGAAAAATATTTAATTTTTATATTTAACTAATCAATACTAATTATTATGTCTAAAATATTCTAATGGTTAAAAAGGAATTTGTGTTAATTATTACTTTTTGTTAAATCACAGAGAAAAACTATTAATAATGTATTTTAACTTTGTTTTTAAAATCAAAAAATAAATGGTTAAACTTTTGTTTCGTTTATTGATAGTAGGTCATCCTAAAACTGTTACGAAAATACTAAAAATATTAATATGGACAATTTGGTGACAACCTTTGTACAGGATTAATGAAATATTAAAAATAATCAATCAATCAATCTCACGGTTTATTTGAACGTAAATTAAATTACTTATCCACTATACAGAAATTGATGATTTTTAGCTTAAATTTTTATCCTAATTTAAGTTTGTTTCAGAATTTATTAATAACCGGGTTAGATTTATAACTAGAACAGGAAATAAATCAAGATTGTCTAATAATTTTATAGATATATTTGTGAGTACAGTAATTGACTGATTTTGCTTTAAAGACTCAAATTATCATTCTGTTTAGTTATTGAATTTTAAATAATGCTTAATTACACTATTTTGTGCTCGATGATGCTAAGAATACATGTGTTGATACTAGTCTGCTAGCGCAAATTCCGTAATTATAGTGCCTTGGATTTGAAGAAAATTATTCAAAGAATTGAATTTTCAGTCTGCTGAGATGTCTTTCCTATCAACAACTTAATATAATTACCATTATCTGAATTATAAGAAAATATTTTGGTCGGTCAATTTTCAAGTAAATAAAATACCCATTTTTTGTCTAATCGTGGAAGCAAAAACCAAAAACAAAACAGTGACGAAATTCCTGACAAAAATCTGTGAATAAATAATTTTTCAGATCAATTTCAATAATAATTATGTGTAAAATTTATTATATTGAAAAAAATATACAGAATATAAAAGGCAGTTAAATGATCCTTCTTGTAGTTAATATCTAAAATTTTATGCACTTAAATTTACGGTCATTTATAGGTCAATTTTTGTTTTTAGAAGAACACGGAACAGAAATTAAAATACAAAACTTATAAAAAATATTTAAAAAAAAAAAAAAAACTAATTCTAACCTTTGGTAAAATTAAAAGTGTATTTGTGTGCATTTAACTTTCAATTACAATATCTAATGTATGTTCTCGTTCAATGTAGACAGTTTTGGCGTAATTTATCTGAAATAAAAATAAAAATAAATAATTGTGAGTTGTTGAACTATAAGAATGAAATGTCTGGTTTCGATCATACTCTGGATTATGACAGTTATCAACAAATTACTGTACATGAAAAGTCTATGGTAGTGCAACTTACATGACGTGATGCCCTTTCTGCCATTTCTTGTGTTTGACACCTAACTCTTGGTCGTTTCACCACCTCATGTCCAGATGCTTGCATTGATTTTGATGATATACTTAAACATAATTCAATATAATGTTGATATTTTTTACTTTTATGATTCTCTATTGTTGTATTAACGGTAACAGGATGACAAGACACTAATTCACTAAAAACAAAAACAAACAAAAAAATAAAAACAGGAAATTTACAATTATTTTGGGTATGAAACAAGAATACAATAAATTTCAAATTACCATAAATGATAAGACAAAATAATAGTTGTTGTTTCTTCGGTTCGTGAAAATACCCAAACATTTTCCGATGACACCAATAATCGTAATTTTGAATCATTACTTTCATATAAACATTGTTCATACGCCATAAATTGTTCATTAAAATTACGTTTATTTACTAAAAATAAATGTTGTTGTCCTTTACTCTGTGCAAATGAATACGGTGGCAATAAACCACCGGGTGCACCCGTTACACAACGTGGCATTCGTTTACGTTCCGGCAATATACGATTTGAACTTTTACTTGTCTCACGTACAGCATTTGCTGTTTCTGATGCTAAATCTAATACACCGATAACCGGTTTTGTTACCGTACCAACAATACCCTTACCAAGTCCAGATATGAATCCTTGAAAACCATCTGTTGATGCACCCACATAGGTATGTTTAACAATACTGGTGACACCACCCAATAAACCGAAACCAAAACCTTTAAGACCCGCAACTAAATGATCACCAGTTGAATTTGCACCAGTTGGTACTTCTAAAATACGTTGTCTTGTTTCAGTATCTTGTTCGTCCAATACAACCCTACCCAATCCATCCGATAATGTTTCGGTTAATTTTGCCGTTGAATTTGATATGCCATGTGTTACATTTTTAACTAATGATTTAACAGAACCTTCAAATAATAAACCGGATACACCTTCGGATAAATCACTTGCAAAACCAATTGGATTACCAAGGAAATCAACACTGCCAAGTATTGATGCTGCTTGCCATTTTAATTCCTGATATAAAATAATACGAAATTCATTTTGATTTTAGTATTTTATATAAAAAAAAATTTTTTTTTTATTATTATTTACTTGTTTGTAATGCGATTTAATAGCTCTTAAATAAACTTCTAATGTTTCAAAATGATGTTTATCTGTAAATTTTTCAAATTCTATAAGAGCATCTTCAAATCGTATGAGCGTTAATCCCAAACTCTTTTTCAATTCACTTAATTGATTGGATAATTTTGAAGCTGTAATAACACTTAATCGGATCTAACAATGAAAAAAAGGAAAAAAATTAAAGATTTTGTAATAAATTAAACTAATTCTACAGTTAAGACGAACTTTTATAATATCTAAATAAATGTAACTAACTTGACTTGGTACAATTTGTAAATCTCCAAAATAATATCGTTTTGCATTGGCCGCTAAAATTTTCGTAGCCACTCTTTGTGCCTCATAATCGGTTTCATCGGGTAATGTAGCTGGATCAATTTGTGATTTACCCAAACCCATAAATAATGCTAATCGTAATATTAAACGTTCTTCTATGAAAATGGCCAATGGTCGTAAACTTAATATTAAATGTTCAAATATTATTGCATTTGTATTTGGACTTGGTAATAATTTAACATTTAATTGCATCGTCGATAAACGTGTATGAATTGATAAATCATCATTTACAGATTTTATTGTGTATAACATAACCGGACATGGTGTCTCAAATAATTGATTATCAATTTGTAAATCACCAACACTTAAATCTAATGAACGTATTGATGGTGTTGAAATTGCTTCCAACACAATATTTTCCAATGTAATAAAAGCTAATTCTTCACATGGATATTTTGATACAATTGATAGACCCAATCCTCTTGATAAAACTACATTTATATGTAATTCATTTAATGCCCAATTTTCACTTTTTCTAAAACCATCATTATTATTCATTGAGGATGATGTTAATGATTTATCGTTAATTGTTGTGATATGTTGCGGTACTGCAGAAGATGATAAAATATGTGATGCATGTTTCCATGTTGGATCTAATGTTATTGAAGATACAATCATTGATTTTATATCTTTTATTTGTATTGTTTTTATTGGTCCATCCATACAAACGGCTATGGATAGATAACCAGAACCAGGACGTAATTTTTGTCGTTCAACAGCTTGTTCTAGTGGTACAAGTGCTTCTGTTATGACATGAGTGTCAGAAACAATCATACCCAAGACAACATCATTACCGGGTCTTAAACCAAAAAATCCACCACGTGCCTAAATTGAAAATAATTATAGATATTATGAATTTTTTTTTATATTTGTACTAGCATTCCAACCTGAACACACATATTCGAATGATCACACATTAGACGTCCTTCTTCTGTAAAACGCCATGTTTGTGTTGATCGTCGTTGACGATTTGTTGGTCGTACAACTAAATTAATGTATTGCATTGGTTGTGGTGCCTTTTCCAAATCCAATACATAACGTGTTATTGATTGTGATTTTTTACCCGGTTCTATTGGTGGTGATGAACCTTCATGTTCTAATTGTTTATCCTGATTCATACGCCATAATTGTGAACGATCACCAGTTTGTTTTCTTGTTAATACAACACGACCATCATCATTAACACTCAACACCAATTGCTGACATTCAATATCATAATCTGATAAATCTTTACAAATACCACCGGAACCGGTTACATTTTTAAATGTACCACTAAATGCAATATAAATAAAATTTTCATATGTTAAATTATTCGATTGACCTAATTCACGTAATGAATAATTGTGTGAAATGCCACCGGGTGCTTCAATGTGTAATGAGTGTGTGCCCATTGGTTCATCAAATGCATATGCAATTGATGAATGAGCACGAACAATTGTACGCCATTGATGTTTACAACCAGGTTGAAAGAATTTCATTGGTACTTCGGAATAATTATCAATACGAATTGGTGGCGGTAAAGCTTGTGCATCACCAAATAATAGAAAATATGTTGCACCTTGTAAAACAATTTCTAAACGAAGAAAATACATATCACCGTTTACGTTTCTATAAAAAAAAAATAAAAAAAAAATAGAAATTAGAACAAAAAATTCAACAAACCTTCAATATCAAAATTACCTTATATTGACATATAGGCTCTGTGTCTCATGAATTGGTATACTACCAGACCATAAGCAATCTTTAATCTCTGTTAAACGTATACACAATTCTTGATCTTTATCTAACCTAGGCCAATGAAATGGTAAATGACATCCTGGTACAGCTTCAATAAATGTTGCCTTTGCCAATGGATCAGTCTGAATAATAATGAATGTGTTTTAAAAAAGATATTATTTTTTTGGTTGTAACGATAAAAGTAAAAAAAAAACAAAAAAAACTCTTCATCTCACCAAAGTTGTTGCAAAATATTTCTGAGCAAATTGTAATTTATATGAACTTCGATTATATAATTGAAATCTTGGTGAAAATGTAACAACACTTGTCTTTGAATATCGTCCACGACCACGTCTCACCTCAATTCCAATAATAAAAATTTCATTTGAACAACCCGATTTTAATTGATGATGTAATATATGTTTATATAAATTAAATGGTTGACACCATGGTGGACTGGAACCATAACGTTTACCAAGTCGTATGGTTAGCGCCGGTGATGCATCAGGATCGGAAAATGAAAACATCAACGGTGATATAAGACGTGCCTGCTCATTTTCTGTAAATTGTCCGGCACTATCGTGTGATACACCCTCTTGTCGAAATACAAGCGGTAAACCGGTACGATTAACTAACCAATATGCTGAACTTATACTTATTTGCATACCGGCACCCTTTATCGATTGTATTGTGGCACGTAAATGTAATAAACGATTATTTACATCGGTCAATCGTAATTTTGTATCAATGTTACCAATGTGTCCAGCCGGTATAAATATTTTACCAGCACCCGGATAACCATCTAATGTTAATGTTATTTCTAATTGTGTTTCTAAATCAACATCATGTACGTTACCAGTTTCCGATGCCGTTATTCTACCTTGTGTACCCGATAGTAATTTATATAATAAATCACATGGTAATAAATTATGTATACGTAGTGGTGGCCATAAAATTATTGAATGTCCCGGTAAATGTGTACCGGCTTCCTTTATTGGATAACCATCACGTTTTATTGCCACAACTGTACGAAACCATTTTTCTCTATTACTTTTACATGTCCGTAATTCTTGTTGTACATCAACACCATCTTGCATATCTTTCCAATGTATGCTGTGCTCAAAAAATTGATAACTATTTGTAAAACTAATTGTATTTCTTGAATCTAATGATTCATATTTATTCCAATAGTCATTGCCATTAAATTTTTCAATAGTATTATTATTATTATTATTATTATTAACAATATTAATATTATTATTGATTGTTGCACTTTGTTGTGGCTGCCATGATGATGTTGTTGTTTTATTTGGCTGTTGTTTTGTATTTTCAAAATTAATTTGTGATGCTAGTGGTCGCATAAATAAAAATGAATGTACATGACTTAATGGTATACTAAATATTTCATTTGATGCAATAATTGCTGTTTTTGGTTCAGGCCAACTTCGAATATTTAAATGACCGAAAAAATGTTCCATTTTTAATAACATTGGATTACTTAATTTATTAATTAAACGTAGTGCTGAACGTACGGTTACCAATTTTTGTGCGGATCCTTCTAATGTTACGGAAAAAACAATTCTTGCACGTGGCATTGAAATAAAGTCCACTAATTCATGACGTGCATGTCTAAAAAAGACACCAACTTTATCAACCGATACGGGTCCAACTTCTGTCCATCCTTCAATACGAACACATATTTGATGTAAATTTAATTTATGCGAATCATGATGACGTTGTTTATTTGGTTGACCAAATGAAAATGATGCAATTGCACCAGGTTCAACAGATATCCAACGTGTATTTTTATCAACATTGCATATACTTGCACCATCACCCATTGATGATGACGACAATGAAGATTGTTGTTTTGATATATTATTTATAACTGTACCAGGTGATGATATTAATGTGGTAAACCATAAATTCATACCGGTATCATTTTTTAATGCAAACGGTACAAATGGATTTCGTCGACGATATCCCGATGGACTTAGTACACCCTTTGAACAAACATTTGAATTGCCATAATAGTCTTGTATCCAGTTATCATGAACAATTTGATATAATTCAATTATTGTATTTGTTAAATTTAATTTCAATAAATTTTCACTAATCATTTTTAAATGTAACCGATTACGTTGTATTGCCGAACCATGACTATAATTCCAATGTGTTTGACATTTAAATGGTTCAATGAGTGATTCCCAACCACTTAATCCACGATTATAATAATCACTGGAAAATGTTCCCTTCAAATAACCAGATTTAAATCCAGCCGCATTATTATTTACCATTGAATTCATATTATTACTATTATTATTATTTATTGCTAATACTTTTGCCGACGATGATGTTAAATTACACAATTCTTGTCGACCTTCTAATTGTGACAATGATAATTCTAATAATGGTACATCAGCATCTTTGCAATCATCAATTACACAAATTGATATATAATTGGCACGGATTTCAATTGCATGAATATCCAATGAATTTGCTTTTGGATAATGATTTAATTTGATTGGTTCAGCATTTTGTGTTAACCATAAGGCTGCATCGTCCAATTGGTAATTACATGTGTCTAATGCTTTTTTACAATCTTGAATTGCGAATCCAAGACTAGATAATTTTGTGATTGACACTGAAAAAAACAAAATTGAAAATCAAAAGATAACAATAAAAATTAAAATGTATTCATAGAGTGAGATTTCTTGTCGAAATTTACCATTATTGCCTAAATCGCCCCTTTCCATCACCACATCTTTAATTTTTGATTTTCTCGTTTGTTTTGGCAGCGATTCCAACATTTTTATAAACATTTTCACATCATTATATGATAATCGGATCGATAAACGTTTTTGTAATTGAATATCTAATACATTTCGTCTTAAATCCAAATTTATTGTAACCGGATCAATAATTGATAAGGCTGTATCTTCTTCTGAACCCAAAATACATGAAAATACTTCTAAATGATTTAAATTAATTGACATGACTTTATTAATTTCGGCTGGTCGTAATGAAACAACTGTTGTACTCTTTAAAATAATTGCATTTGTATCCCACTGATCGGTTTTTTCAACAAAAACTAATTCCGAATCTGTTATGTTTAATATTAATTCAATAGCATCGTCATCATCATCATCAGCTGCTGTAGCTATTATTGAGGATGATTTTGATGATGCTGGTTGTTTAGTGTTTACATTATTAATGTTGGATAATACAACATTTGGTGGTTCATCAGCATTTTGTGTTAAAAAATCCCGTACAGTTTCTAACCAATCTAATATAGCCATTAATCTCATATTATTTAATAAAATTGTAAATTTTGATGAATCTTTCCGTTTACGACTATGTACTTCGGCTTGAACAGATTCAGTGCCTGGTTTAAAATTTATTGGTTGTAAAATATTACAGAAAACATTTTTTGGTGTTGTGGGGTTAGGTGGTGATGATGATGATGATGATAATGATGAATTTATTGTGGTTGGTGTAAATCTTGAATCAATCACTAAAATTTCTTGTGAAACTAAATCAATATCTTGTGATGAATCACTAAATGAATCAATTTTTAAACTTGATTTTATAAAATTTATACACGCCAATGAATTTTGTAATTTCTGTTTATCATCATTATTATGATCTGGCACTGAAGGCATTTGAAGACGTACAGAAACATCTTGTAAATCAAGTGTTATTGATGTATTTGTCCATACAAATTTATCTTCAATTTTCTAATAAATACAAACATATAAAAGTGTATTCAACAAAACTATAAATGCGAATTATGTATAACTTACAATTTGTTGTTCAGTCATTAAATTCATTCTACTATCCATAAAATTAATAACTGGTTCAATGTATAATTCATCAATTGGTTCACCTAAATTATATAATAGAAAACCACGAACTAATTTATATTGTTCCAAGTCTAGAACGGCCTCTAATCTTGATAGTGTACCATGAACACTAAAATCAGGAACATTATGACTTCTCCATGTATCCATATTACGTTCAACAATTAATTTCAAATGACATTTATTATTCAAAAGATTTGATCCTTTTTTCATGACGAAGTAGCTACCCATATCAAGGCATATATCACTAACATCTACAGAAGACAAAAATTAAAAATATTTTAAAGATAAATCAAAAATTTACAACAATGTAACTCACTGTCACAGCTTGGTGCTTCTTTACAATGTCGTACACCAGCAAATAAATCAGTATTTACTAAATCAACTGACATAACATCTAGAATTTCATTGCATCCCAGTTGATCTCTTTTAATGCTATTGAAATAAATATTATAATAAATTAAATTTTATGTTTTATTTAAAGTGATATTAAATTCTTCAAATTTTATCATCATAATATCATCTGAACATGTCCTGTTTATTCTAGTGTATGTCATATTCAAACTAGTTTCTATAATTTACAAACTTTTTATCTCATGACCTAACAATTTCTGTAGTTAGACAAAGAATTAAGCAATCTCAAACAATCTCAATCTAACATATGTTGTTAACATCAGTCAATAACAAATTTTCACAATGTTAACATACCGATCATCTTTAAAAGCTGAAACACTTTTACATATTTGTAACATTTCAAATCTTATCGAAAATTTGACACAATTGTTTTCAATTTTGGTTATCGCTCTCAAAAATGTCTAAATTTCACAATTCAAACCATTTTAAATACAATTACTCACAATTAAAATAAATCAAGAAAATCTACCATTACAACAAACCTTATAATACCATTTTCATTAGATAAATGAAAACTATTTTTCAATGAAAATTCGCCTAAATCAGCAACAATAACTTGATCACTACGTGAACTCATTGGTAGTAATATTATTGGTGATCCCGCTTTAATTTCCAATCCCAATTGTATTGGTTTTTGTGATAAATTACTTTTCGATTCAGTTGTTTTAATTTTACGCATAACAGGCTATAAAGTAAAAAATAATCATAATAAAAAAAAAAAAAATTATACACATTTTCCAAAATAAAACAAAATCCATTAAATTACCGTTTGTAATAGTAAAAACTCTTTTACAAATGATTGTATTTCGACTACAAATCTCTTTGTGTGCACGTAGCGTACCGATGACATTTGTATCTTTAAATTTGCCTCCTTATTCAATGATCGTTCATTGTCTTTAGATAATAAAATATCCTGTTTATATATAAAATTTAAAGCTTCATTTCCACTTGTTAAGAAACGTTCTCTATAAATACAACCATGTGATGTTAAATCGTATAGTGACATTGAACCAAGACGTCCTTCTATCATTTTTGCAGTATCCGATTTTGATACAATAATATGGGCATTTGAAACATTTGCCTTTGCTATTTCATAGTCAGCTTTTATAAAAACCAATGTCAATGAACGAATTGATATTTCTAATTCAGAATTTCCTTTTTTAATAATTGTCGCTGATGATGGTGACGGTGATGATAATGATGGTTGTGGAAATACTCCATCAACATTATCTACAATCTCTAAAATTTCAGTTTTTTTTATCTCTTTTGACGACAATGTACTTTGATGACTTGCAGTACAACCATCATTACTACTATCAACAGATAATAAACCAAAAAAATTCAATAAAATAAACCAACTTTTAACGGAAATTATTAAATCTAAACTATTGAAATCAATTGAACTTGATTGTCTTAGCGAATTATATTGCTTGTCAAAATTTGGACAATCAGGATCAACAATTAATGCTGAATATAAAACTAAATTATCTTCACGTTGTCGATATTGTGGTGATGGTGGTGGTGTATCCGGACACAATGATTTATTTTGTTTATGCATTGATGAATGTGTATTTTGTTGTTGTATAGAAAAGCCTGTACTTGATTCAAGATTTTCTGGCAATGAACCAGTAACACCATCATTGAGTACATGTAATCCAATTAAATTTGGACATGATCTTGATGAATAACCACCGCCTACACCTGAACGTAATCCATGTTCTGGTGCTGATGATATAACCATTGAACGATGTTTTGAATTTTCATCTTGTAATAAATCTTCCATTAGTAGTGAACGTAATGAAATCTATATTATTATAAAATTTGAATGATTAGATTTTTTAAAAAACAATTTCAGTATTTAAAAAAAAAATAAATGATTACCTGAATAGAAGTCTCATATAAATTATTTTGTTCATAATTTACATTAAAATCTCTAAAGAATATTTCAATGAGTGGTTCATTTAATTCATTTTTTAATTGTATAATAAATACGGGTAATTCAAATGATACTTTTGGTTCGATATGATTTTTTGCAATAACCTTTTTTTCATTGAAAAGACGACGACGCTTATATTTGTCATCATCAAATTCAAATGATGAACCACCGTCAATCGATTCTTCATTGTCGTTCCTTTTCGAATGATTCATTGGTACTTCTGTTGGTGGTCGTACTAAATCGTCTGGTACCTTAAATACATTCTCAAATGTATCCAATAATTGTTCATATTGCATTCGAGATAGTGATAAATTTAATGGTCGTACAACACTTCCAGATATCTATAAATGCGGTTTTTCTTTGTATAGTATAATTTTATAATTAAAATTTGAAATAATATTATTTATACATACTTGTAATGTATCCTTTGCAGTATCAGATGAAGTGGAAGAATCTCTTAGTAAATCTATAGAATTTTCAATGTTTCTGGTTATTTCTAAACGTATAGCTGTGTCATGTAATACTGGAATGGCATCCTCTTGACACGAATAGAATTCTTCGGCACGTGGTAATGCACACCTATTTTTATAAAAATTAAGGAAAAGAAAAGACAAATTTAGTACAGAACAAAAAAAAAATCATTAAAATTAGCAATTAAGAATCCAATTTACATTCGAAATCCTTTTCGATTTGTTGTGTCCAGTGAAAATAAATTAATATTTCTTATATCTATTAAATATGTATCTAAATTCTCAGTATCAATAATTGTCATATCCAATGATTCTTTATCATTTAAATCATCAATATCTTCCATTAAAAATTCGTTGCCAAAATTTTCTTCATTAATTGTATGCATTTGATGATAATCTGATGATTTTGTATCTTTTTTATTATATTCTGAGGTGCCAATACCCACACTACAATCAGTTGCGGTTTTATTTTGTTGTGCATCTTTTTTTGGTAAATTATTATTATTTGTTAGAAATATTTTACCTAAATGAGCAACAAATACTTGTGGACTACAACTAGAACGTGGTAATACTAGTACTGGTGTATCTAATACGATGTCTAATCTAGAATCAATAAAGAAAATGATATGTTAAAGATGATCAAAATCTATGATAACCCAGCATCCAATTTATTTAAAGTATTCAATTACGACTTTCAGATAATAATGACAAGATAAATGAAAAAAAAAAGTGATTAGCATATTTGGAATTGGTATCATTCTTTCCAAGTAAATACTTATAAGTAGAGGAATCTACATTAAAATTGTATCATGGACGCAAAATATAGTGGTTAGCCACAATGTCGAAAATTAATTCACTAAAAGGAGCTGTTCACAACAGATAGACTGATTAAAAATAAGAAATTTTCAGTTAGTTTGTGTGAAGAGTTGATATATTTAGACGTTTATATTTGTCAATTTCTATAAACCTAAAAGATGTGTCGTATGTCCCTGTTAATTGTTTATTATCTTTCATTATGTCATAAACATTCGAACTTACTGTATGTTAACTTTTTTCGTTCGATTTTCTTGCTGTTGTTTAGTTGACGCTATTGCTGATAATTTATGTTTATAGAATGGAAATTCATGAGAAGTTTTTGATGTTGCTAAATTTTCACTATTATGTTGCTTCACTGGTTGAACTAGACCTAATGCCATATCTGTAGCTTTTTCTCGTATCGATTTTGCCAAATTTCTAACAAATTACAAAATATATAATAAATATAATTTTAAAATAAAATGTAAATTATAATGTTTTTTTCTTGTTACTTTAAATAATGTTTAAATTCTGTTGCACACCAACTTAATTCTTGCATAAATCGAGCACAATGTGTATACCATACAGATGCCATTCGTATTTTTATATCAACTGTTGCTATTAAATTTCTAGATATTTTAAATGATAGAGCCTGACGATCTTCAAGACTATTATCACACTCTTTATATTGTTGACCCATTGCATAAATTTCCTGAGTTAGTGAACTTAATAAATCACGAGTTACATCAGGTGGATCGGTTAATGGATCTTTACCAACTGATAATATTCTTTGATGAGAAATACCTTCTGGTGTTAGATCTAATATTTGTAAACCGCCAAGTGAACCTTCAACTGAAATTGTTGTACCAACTGTTGCATGAATTCTAGCTTCACTCATTGTAAATGTACCAACTTTACGGCCAACCATAAAATTATCTCTCATCAATGCTCTTAAAACTAACACATTTAAACGATGAAAATCAAATGTTATTTCGGTACGTATTGGTGGTGATTGTGTTACATTATTTGATTTTAAATCATTCTGAATTTCATTACTACTATTATCAATGGATGATGTGGTGCCTGTTGAATCATTAAATGGAATATGATGGTGATGACGATGGAATAATGTTTCGGTACTTATTTTTCGTTTAGGGAAAACACGATTTGCAAAACCCATTAATTCAACGATTGTTTCTTGATTTGCTGCAATTTAAAACAAAAATCGTTTGTTAATTAAATTAAATTTGTACAAAATCTTTTATTGAATTTTTATTTCATAATGAAATAATTAAATTTCAATTTTTATTACCAATAATGTCTAAATTATTAAATTGTATATTTGCTATTTGTAAATGTTCTCCAGTTCCACCTTCTGGTGTTACAAATAATATCTCAACTGTTATTAAAGCATCTACATCCCCAGCAATAGACCAAGTAGCAGAATTAGCTTCGATTTTTTATTTTATTGTTTTGTTTTAATAATTTGCAAAATAATAAGGAAATCATAGAAAAAAGAAAAAAGATAAAAAACGAAATTAATAAAAGTAAAAAAACATAATAAAATTTCGCAAATTGAAAGTAGAAACAATTACAGTAAAAAAACATGTAAAAAAAACAAACAATTAAAAAAATTTAAACAAAACTGACCAAAATTACAGAAGAGGCACAAACAATACTTTTGTTTTTAAAAAGAAATTTAAATTTAAAAATTACTTCTTTGTAGGGTGCTTAAAGCTTTCGTTATAGTATGTGGACTAGTTGGTCTTCTGTCTTGCATTGGATCAGGTGAACCCGGTGAATTCGGTGAACATGGTTCACTTTGTTTTAAACTACCCGAAACACTATCCATTCTAAAAACAACATCATTTTACTTATATAAGTTCTGTGAAATTAATTAACAATATTTTTATTTTACCCAACATGTCTATGACTTGCTATTAATAATTCAAAATCTGGACCAAATGATTGGATGGCATCAACTAATAATAAACCATGTACTGACAGTGTTAAGTTGGTATCTTCAAGACGTTTACTGAAACCAGCTTTAACACCAGTCACTTGTAATTCGGCAATACTTCTGCCACGTGATTGAACCTCTAAAGCCATTTGATCAATGGAAAATTGTAAAATAATCAATTTTGATGCTTCTCGTTGTCGTTCCTCCTCTGTTAAATTAATATTTCTTTGCAATTCAGCAGACGATAATTCTTCGAAATTATTTTCCGATGGTGATCGATATGGTGAATGAATATTATTTATTGATATTGTATTTAACATTTTTGCTATTGCCAATATTTTTTGTTCATTTACATGGGCCACTAATTTTGGTAATGTGCCTGATATTGTAAAACTGGGATATTGTGGATCATTTGTATAAACAATACGTCTTTCTGCTTGTAATGTTATGTTAAAACGATCCAATACATGTAATGTTGATGAACCTTTTGAACTTGCAAAACCCCATCTGTAAAATTTTATTTTTTTTTTTATTAGTTTGCTCTTAATACATATACGTAATGTTAAATCTATATAGAATAAATGAATTGATATATAGGTATAGCTGAATTGTTGAGAAATAATTTATAATTAACGTTGAATGGTGAATTGTTGTAATAGTCGCGCCCCGTTATTAATCTGATAATTTTATAATGTTGTCCTACACCGGATTCGTCTAGCAATTCCCTATCTAGTTTTCTATGCATTTAAATGACAAACATATTTTGTGAAGATTATGGGACTAACTTACTGTCTAAAGAAATGACATGATAAAAAGGGAAATCATGAGTTTAATTGATAATTGACATTTTTCTGTAAGTGATTTCTCAAAATGTGTACCATAGTCAATTAGTGCTTAATTGAAATTAAAAGTACATTTAACGCAAGTGATGCAAGTGTTTTATTCCTATGCGATTTGATGGTTTTGTAAAGAATACTGCATAATTTAATTTAATATTTGAAGAAAAATTACTCACCTTTCTTTACCCTTACAAACCAAAATTTGTAAATCTGTTAAATCAATATTATATCGTTCATAAATTTTATTATGCAATGTACCTTCATTTAATGTACTGTTAATATTATTAACATAAATATCTTGTGGCATGTCTGAAAGTGCCGAACATAATGTCGGTGAATTTGATGTACTGACATGTGAACCGGGTGGTGTTGAACATGGTGTCATAAATGTATCATCATCATCTTCTGTAAGAACTTTTTCTAATTTTCGATCCTGATGATCAGTAATATTTGTAATGTCTGCAGCACCTGTACCAGCGTCACCACTATGAATTTTCAATTCATTATTTGATAATTGCAATCGACCAAAATCAATAACAACAATTGAACTATTTTTCATTTTAAAATTTTCAACAAATATAATTTGAGGTGCAAATATATCAATTTCAAATGTCCATGTTTTTCGATCACTTAAATCACCTTCCAATATATTTTCCCAATTTTTAATTAATTCCATTTTTGTTTTATTTTTCATTTGTTCAATTTTTTTCCGTGTACTAAACACTTGATGTGGTTTTATTATAAAATCAATAATCCATTTAATTGCCTCAACATTATAGACAATATCTAATGATTGTGATTTTAACATTAAACGATAGTCGGTATTATAAGCTAACGGTTTACGTTCATAATGTAATTGAAAAAGTGGTTCATCATTATTATTTGTACTATTATTTAATAAATTGCCAATTATTCGTGATGATCGTTGATTTTGTAAACGTGACGCCTGATGGTGTATTGAAATTTTTGTTAAATCGTCTTTTGTCTGTGGTTTAATTAAATCAGGAAATTCTGTACTATTTGTAAATTGATCTTTTAACAAAACTGAACCCAACGATAGACCAACGAAATGCGATGACGACCTCGGTCTTGATTCAATATTTAATAGTAAATTTTCAAATTGTAATTGTATCATATGTATATTTTCTGAATATGGTGAACCACTACATACATCTAATGTACCCTTTTTTAATGTAAAATCAAATTTACCAAAAACAGCATCACGTTTTAATAGTGAATTAGTTTCTAATGAACCAGCTGCTAATGCATTTAATAAATCATCTTCTAATTGATTTTGATCTTTTGGCATTTGTTGTTCGGTTGCATCTGTGATTGGTGATTGAGATTGTTGTGCTGCTGTGCCATTACTACCATTATTATTATTGTTATTATTATTTCTACTACTATTACTACTACCAGTACTACTATACCAACCCAACCATTGTGGAAACCATTGTACTAATATATTTCTACTTTGATCAGTTAATACATTTTTACTTTCTGGCGATGGTATTCTTGACATACATAATTCACGTAAAATTTTCAATTCTTTAAAAGTGCGTTCTTTTTCCACTTTATCCTTATGTTCTTTATCTTCTGATGTTAATGTTTCATTTGGATTTTTAATAATTTTTGTATAAATTTCCAAATATCTATGATTTTCTTTGGTTATAATATGTATACGCTCATGATTTGTAAATTGAAAACCATGACATCTTAATGCGTATAACCACCATTCTTTGGGTTCTTTATGCACTGAATTTAATGGTCTTAATAAACGAAAACGTCTAAATTTTGCAATTTCATCTAAACCACGAATACATGCAACCATTTGACTATATTGCCACTGTAAAAAATAGAGACGAAAAAAATATTTAAAACCCGTTTTAAATTTAAATAGAAAATAAAAAATACTTACATCATTCAAAGATAATAAAACTTCATTTAAAACTAAATCACAGACAAGTCTTGGTCGACTTCTTGTTCTTAATGGTATTTCGCTTCGATCACGTTTCAATCGTGCTTGTGCACTTACAGGACTTATAATAAAATGATGATTAAATGATGATTTAATATTATTCATTGCATTCTGGAATACAAAATACATGCTCAAAATATGTTACACCATTAATATATAAGTAATTGATTATTTAATTATTACCGTTAAATCACTAGAACTAATATCACTAAATTTTTCATGCTTTTGTAATGGATCCCAATAAAATGCCATTTCCTCTAGTTCAACCAATTTAAATGAGGCAACATTTTCATTCCAATTTATTGTTACACCGGTTATCCAATTTGAATCACAACTACGTGCCGATAATGTATTTATTGTTATGCCACATGCAAATTTATGATCTGGAACCGTTATTGAATCCTCATAACGTATATGAACATTTTTTATTTTTAATTCTAAATTTTCTATAATATTTGTAACAAGTGATGTTCCATAATTCATCCAACCCGAATAAGATTGTGCATAATAGCCACCATCTAATGCAGCTTCTCGATGTGCACGCCATTTTGCTTCTAAACTATCTAAACATGATAATTTATAATCTAATGCAGCTTGTTCTTCTGCTGCAGAATCCCACTAAATTGTTATTTTTTTTTTTTTTTTCAAAAAAAAACACATAATAATTTTATTAATTAAAACAAAAAAAAAAATAAATTAAAATACCTCATCTAAATTTATTGGACCAATAATAATATATACATTTTCAATTAGTATACACCATGGTGCTGTTCGAAATTGTCTAACCGGAATTTGTAATTTAATTTTTCCAACAATACCACTTAATGCTTGTAATGGTAAACCTAAATTGCGTAGTGCATCTGGTCGTAGTGGAAGATTTTCTAATTCAACTTCACCTAAGGATAATAAATATTGTTATTATGTATTTTCTCCTTGTAAGGGGCTAACATAGTATGTTGTAACTTGTTGTTTAATTATGTATTGTAAAATAATTTTTAATTTGTTAGTACCAAAGATAACGGAAGATATAGAAAAACTTTAAATTTATTTAAACCCCATCTGTTCATATTTATCGATAATCGTATTGCTGAAGAAGTAGTGAAGTAGTTTTTATTATCTTATCAACATTGTTTGTTTATGCATTTTTTTTAATAGTAATTTATTGTGAAAATATTATTATAGACGATATTTAGACTTACATATTTTCAAATATAGTAAAAAGCATAAATAAATTGTAGCACTAGGCGTCGGTATGCACATTAAATGTGAACTCAAATAACTATAATTGAAATTTACCAATTGGAAAATATAGAAGCAATTATAATTCTATAGTTCTAGATATTAATATCAGGAAATAAGACAGATATATATTGTCATCGATTTACCGGTGACACCGTGTGGATGTAAAGAATATAACATTTTGCATAAAATCTTACGCAGCTTGAAATTTTCAATTAAAAGAATAAATTAAAAACAATAAGGATACGTATTTTGCAAACCATAATCCACTTATGGTTTATATGCAAATACATATTATAAGTTTAATATTATGACTACATTTTACGTCTACATGTTTATATTTTATAATCGCTTACACACGTAAGGTAAATTTCTAATCATTTTATGACAAATTATATTAATTTCTATTATTGTTTTTATTTTAAAGTAGAAAATTTTGATTAAATTATTGTGCACGTGCCTTTTTTTGAGAACTTAATTTTTCTTTCTGATAATCTGTATTTGGAGTTTTCTTATTACTACTAAATATATAATTCCATTAAAAAACTACAATAGTTTACACTACGTTTCAAATATCCTAAAAAATGTAATGATAATTTCTTATTATGTTTGGCGTATCTAAGCTATCATAATCATTCATGTTGTCCACAAGCATCGCCTCATTATCAACCTACTAATTCTTGGTTTTGAGATTTAATTGTACAAAGAATTGATCGATTACAAAAAAAAAAAAATATTATAAAATTATGAGAGCTCTGATATTTACCAACCACAGTTTTAATTAAAATGATTTTCTTCTACTTATAGACACAGACGGTGATAACGATTTTAAATTCTCAAAATACATCAGAATAATCATGTAAATAACGTACATAACATAATCGAATAATTCAATAATACATTTTTTTAATTGATAATAATATTATCATTTCGACCGAATATTCATTCAAATTAATTTATAAGTTATTTGTCTAATTTAAAATCTACTAATCATTAAAAAACCAAACAAATTAGTCATTTGTGAAAGTTATGAACGCGCATTTTTCTGTCGAAATTACAAATCAACCTCTTCTCTCTCATTTTAACTTAATTTTGCAAAACAATTGTTGTGCGTAAAATATAAATAATAAAAAATAAAATAATTAAATATTGGTCAAAGTTCGATTTAAAAGCAATGAAATTTTTATTAAGATTTTAAGTATACAATTTAATGTTTTTCATTTCAGTATTTGTAAGGTCAATTTGATATTACTCGTATTACTAAAGCTATTATATTGAAAATAAATAACAGAATATTTTATTTAAAATATTAACTTTTTTATTATTTGCTATCATATTCATCCATCTTATTTTCATTATAAAAAACAAACTGAATTTGCTAACGATATGTTGACAATGTCACTTTTTCTAATAAAATTATATCATCCAAGGAATTTACTAATAAAAAAACCACTAAGCGATATTCCAGACCAGGATTTACATAATTGCACTCTTTAGCACGGACCAAATATACTTTTAAAAAATTAATAGAAATTGTAAGTGCGACAATGGGTTAGGTTACGTATTAAGAGGAAATACTGCTGTGTAAATATGGTGGCGTATGGACAAACATCTAGGCTATTTAACCCATCTCTGCCTGTACATGTGGTGTAACCGGAAACATATCACAACTCCTGTTATGTGATTTAGACTAAAACTAGAGTATATATAGTGTTTGACAGTAAAAAAAAAAATCATACACGTGGGAAAAGAGATTATTAATACACGTAATAATTAAGAATATAAAGTGCGGAAGTCTGATGAATATCTGCATCTAGTATCTGAATCGAAACAATTCACTAAAAACTGGATTCCATCAACATATATTATCGTCTAATCTAAATTTCAAGTCATAACATCTTCAGTTGATCTCCTAGATCGCAAAAGCGTAATGTTGTTAAATTCAAAATATGACCTACGACAAATTAAAGTAATAACTATAAATCTATGTAATTGATACATCAGATTTACCAGTAAATAGATTGAACATTTGCAATCTATAATACAGCTGGAAGTTTGATGGATTGAAGAGAGATACAGTATATATGTACAGAAGTTTTTATTTTCCTGTTGAAACACAGGCTATTGTGGCAGTGTTTGATAACAGTGGTATTGATTAGTTGTAGTATGAAACCAAATGTTAAACATAAAAAAATAAATAAATGAACATACATAATGTAAAATCCCAGTTTAACATTTCTCAGTTATATTTATTAGTTGTGTTCGGATTTCATATGCCTTATTATACCTTAATTAAAATATCAATGCGTCCCCACACCTTTAAATTACATTTAAAATAAGAATTACCATCGATACAGTAATACACCTTACTTCGCATTTAACATTTGAAATTACTATTTTCTAATGCTACAATCCTACTTGCTATTTTTTATTTTATTTTGTTTTTCATTTTTTCGCTATGTTTTCGTTAATGAATTGGCAAATATTCCGTACAGACATTATTTTAAAATTTAGAATAATACTAACATACACACTTTTTAGAAATTAATTATCTATGACAATGATTTAATTATTAAATATGTCTTGTAGATAGTACATAGCATAACTTAGTAACAAACAAAATCAATATTTATTTATTGATTGTGATGATAAGTAAGACATTTAGTGATTTTCCAAAAAGGTCATTAAACAAATTAGAGTGTGACACAAGCACTGATTTTTTTTTTCAATTTGTTTACTAAAAAAAAATTAATTTTTTCTTTCTACAAGTAACCAAACAAAAATGTAGTTAGCTAAATTTATTTAAGTATTTCTCAAAGAAGTATTGAAAGAGTCACTTATGTAATTACTTACTGTAAAAAATAATTTTTATCAAAAAGAAGAAAGAACTATTGTGTGTATCTTTCTCTAAAACAAAAAAAGAATATTTTAAAGATTATTTAAATTATGAAATGATGTAATTTATGCTTAAATAGAATATTATTAATTATTACATTAAATACAATATGGTATTAGAAAGGTCAGGTTAGCTGGTCAGATGGGCAAAGTTAAAACTATAAAAAACAAAATAACTTACCAGACAAAAGAGCCACAGTTAATTGGGCAGTATTTAAATTACCAACATATTTTCCTAAATAGTTATTTAACACCCAAGCAATTAATTCTCTTAACATTTTTTTGTTTATATTATTTTATTTAAATTCAATAATTTTTACACATTTTTTTAAATTAGTCACAAATCACAAAATGTTAAATTTTCATTTGAAAAGAACAAAAATTTGTTTTGGCAAATGTAATTTTTTTCATATAGTCATATAATATCTCTTCTTGTGCATTAATTAAAAACCCTATGATTTTTATTAAATTATAATCAATTAGCCATTCTTTTTGCATTTAATATTTCGTTTATAACTTTGCAATTTTAATAACAAATTACGTATTAAAAATTAAAATTAAAATTCCGAAACAAAACAAAACACAGTTCAGTAAAAAATAAATATTCTTCTAAATGTCAAAATGACATTATAACTTACGTCACGTTGATATCAATAAACTAATAAAAACATATGGATTTTGTTAATGTAATTATTTCTATGCCAGTGACGTTGAAAGATTAAGATTGGCAATGTTTTAATGTGACCCGTTTATGTGTAAAATTTTGTTTTATTTTTTTTTTTACTTAATTCATCATCTCGACCTTTTCTTCACGCGGGGCGTAAATGGAAAACCACTATTGTTCACGATCTGTGGGCATCATCTCCACTTCACGTAATACCGTTCCTCTAGCCTTCTTAATGACTATGCTTTGTCATGTTGTTCTTTGGCGACCGCGTCTTCTAAAACCCTGCGGATTTCAGTTAATATATCAATTACAACTTTATAAAAGTTGTCAAATATTCAGCATATTTACACAAAAGATAGTAAATGTTTTGACTACTAGTTTGTTAATGAGATATATTATCCCCCTAGTCGACAGATAAGCTCTTTTTAATCTTGGTAATGCGACAGGAATTATACACATAATATGAGCTAGTACATTACAAAGAAAAACACAAATGAAAATATGTCAGCAGCACGATTCAAGCCAGCAAAAAAATTCCTAGCTGCGATTGTGACATAAAATGGAAAATATGCCGTGATAAGGCAATAGGTGCCAAAACATGCACACAGTATATATCCCGATGCGTAAAATTTTCTGCATTGCTAATCTTCGGCATAATTTTCTCAACAATAGATGAACGATTATAATTTATATTACTTATATATTTTCATTAATTATATAATACAAAAACTTTTTCTTAAATACACAGAACTTTTACAAAACAGATTATGGCGCACCTGTGACTGTACTATTCATAGTAATATCCATGGATCGTTCATTAATTTATTAATAGTTAAGCGTTTATTTGCATCAGGTTCCAGAAGATTACTATATAAAATAAATTGTAACATTAAGTCGCATTGTGCAATGTTGCAATTAAGCCGGATTTGCATCCATCTCTTCAGAGTTATCGCGTATGCAATTAATTTTTTGTTTCGAATTTTTTAATCTAATAAACGATACCCTGAAGAGCGACAGATTTAAAATTAAAATGTTCACCTACCTTATTATATTCTTAATTTTCATGCTAACATAAACGTCAAGTGGATACCAGATATTATGCAGTTCCTGTTTCTGAATAGTAATTGCAATATGTTTTTCGTCAAAGGGCATAATACCTGTCACCATTATATATAGTACACATCCAAGAGACCACATATCAATTAATTTTGGATCATATATAATACCCTATAAATTATATGTACAATTTATGACAATTTGAAATAAAATAAAATATTACTTTTAAAACTTCAGGAGCTGCATAAGCAACTGATCCACAAAATGTGTCGCTTAATGATGAGCACCCATTATGATTTAATCTCTTTGCAAAACCAAAATCAGTTAATTTTATGTGATAGCAATTAAATATTAGAATATTTTCACATTTTATATCTCGATGACCAATATTTTTTGAATGTAAATAATTAATTGCTGATCCTAATTGTCTAAAAAATAATCGTGATCTCTGTTCACATAGTGGACCACGTGCTTGTATTCGATCTAAAAGATCGCCGTGCGGACAATAGTCCATAAATAAGCATACAAATGGTCCAAATTCTAGTATTGAATGGACTGCAACAATACATGGATGGATTATATTTTGAACAAGCCTATAATGAATTTAATTTATGATGATTAATTTTATTTAATGAAATTGTTAACTTTATTTTAGCTAACTTTAATTCTCTAGGCAGAAATTTGTCATAATATTCAACAGATGTATGTCTTCCATCAATTATCTTACATGCAATTGGTCTATTACTAAATTTTTTCGGTTTCTCTGTGTTATGTTCAGCATAATAAACTTTTGAGTATGACCCTTTGCCTATTCGTTTTCCTAAATAGTATCCAAATTTGTTCATTTCTAATAATAACTATAAAAGAAAATTAATTAAAATCATAATTTTTGAACTACTATGTAGACTGGAGACCAAATGTTCATATCGATGATATTCAATATTATAATACTTTGTATTGTTTCTTATTCTAATAATAATAATCTAATCGTACTTTGCATTTATTTAATTCTAATTGTAGTCAGGGGGAGTCATTTTATGCTCAGTTTATTGTAATCTTTAGTTCATTGTTTCGCAATATTTGATTTTTATCAGAGGTTTATTGTGAACATTTTGTGAAAGTTTAGCACACAAATCATTGTCACTATGTCTTTAGTTTTTTCATCTTAAATGCTTCACATAAAAATGGAAGATAATAATAACATAATTGAACTTACGCTTTTTTTGTTTAAATGATTCCAATTTTCAGATTTTTGCTTAAATATATGAGTCTTACGAATATTTGTACAATCACCAGTACCACATTCAATTTTACCAGTTCTATCGCTTTTGTTCATGACTATAATTACTGCAGATATTTAGACAATTATTTAACTAATTAAAGGATCCTTATTAAATTCTAAAAGTGATTTTAATACAATAATTTTGATATTAATGATTAGCTAAAATTTAAATTGCCTTTATGACAATTAAATGAAAATTCAAATTCTCTATGTTTTTAGTTAATATTACTTTGTTTTCGTCATGATTAATATACACTTGTTTGACTCAATATGTACATCAATATGGAATTTGAGTTCGTGGGCCAGTGAAAATCTTATGAGTTGCCATATTTCAGAAATGGTCTGTTCCACATTGAAGTAATTTATTATAGTAGTGTATAAATTCGACGGTTATAACTACTTTGGTCTTGAAATGTTTATTCACCAATTCGAAATTAACAACATTTATATCAAGAATTTAGTCTAGATGAAGTAGACAGAAGACAAGCGCTTAAATTATAACAATGTATAAAAAAAAAATCAATTAATGATTTAAATGTTTTTTTCTAATATTTTAGACCTTATAGATGTGATAATGGTGAGTGTGTATTGTTAAAAAGATCATTGTCATATAGTTTAGTTGTATAATTATTTAAGTTGCATAATAAATTATTTCCTAGAATTACTCGTAAAGATACACAGCAAATTAATTCCGTGGTTTACGTGTATATTATAATGTAATGTTTACGTTATTAGATAAGAATATTAGAGTACATATATGATCGACTAAACATTTCTGTTGGTTATAAAATATGAAAATCGCTTCATTATCGCAAAATTAGGAATGAGATTCGTGTGTATTATTTTATTATTCTGATAAGCGAGACGACGAAATAATTTTGAATTAGATACCGCATTTTGTTGAGCAATATATTTAAATGCACAAATTGCTAATTTTAATACAATTCTGATAAAAAATGCATTCACATAAAAGACGATCATACAAACACATTGATAATCATGGCTTTAACTGACAGCAAATCTAGCACTGTTTCATGTGATATGTTCCACAGCATTTTAGTGGGAATTCACAAAGTCCAATCAACTAGCTATTCATATGAAGTATATATAAGAAAATCATTATAGTACATTGCAATATCAATGCATTTTATCGTTTTAAAATATTACGACTCATTATTATGTGCTTCGTATGTGAAAGCATACTCTACTGCTGAATTTTAATTGAATCACATATTATATGCTTAATATATGTACAGCATAGCATTGTAGATGATCAATGAGATATTCATAAATGACCTACGATGATATAATATGTTATTTTAGTAATTAACAATAATTTAAACAGTTTAGATTTTTTTATTTTTTTTAATATTATAATGAAAGATGATTTTGGTAGAAATTTTACATATTTTTAATTTAATTTATTTAATTAACTAATAATATTCGAAATATGTAACTGTCCTTATTATGGGAATATGTTAAGTGATATCTCAATACATACTTCCTGCCTTTCAACCTAACTAGTTTTACTTGTTCCTAATTTCCAGTAAATAAAAAATTGCGTATAAATATTTATCAATCCTTGGTATTCACTTCAATAAGCATTCAAAAATGATGAACAATATATTTAAAAAAAAAAGAAATTGTTTACAAAGTGTAAATTTTGTACATTAACTTTAAGTTTTAGAATTTTATAATTGAAATTCAATTGAACTTAAAAATATGACTTGTGTTTTCCTAAATCTAAATATAACATATGTTTCTATTTTTAAAATTCACATGTCCAACAACGTTATTTACATTAATTTACTTGTATTTCACACTTTACATAAATAACTACTAAATAAATTATAATTTTAATATAATATTATTCAAAGTAAATATTTGCTTCATCAGATAAATAGACATTTTTCCATTTTTTAAATTGGTCCCAGAATGTTAAGTTTAATATTGTGTGCGGTGCTAATCGCCAATAATTTGCAACAAATCCTTTATATAATCCACGTATGCCTTCAATTTTAAATGTTTTTATAAAACAATCAATCAAATTTTTATATAGAAGTCCTTTGCCATTTGCGTCTAAACCTTTTTTAAAATGAAGAAACAAAAAATGTTAAAACATTTTATGTAATTGACGATAGTGATTGACGACAAATGTAATGGACAAACTATAAGATCTAACTTATTTTGTCGCATGAAACATAGGTCTGAGTGGAATGAATGTAAGTTTTAAAAATTTTTAATAATAAATTTAAGATTCATACCTTGATTAAAAAGTCTTGTTGATGTAACATCAAAGGGTGTCATACCAATGACAGTAAATAATCCAGTAATCATACTTGCTCCCAATGCAGTCAAAAATGTAGAATTTTGAAAAACCTTATATTTTTATGTTAAACAAAATACACATGTTATCATTAAAAACACTAGCATTATTAACATTAGCTTAATATTATTTATATATATATAGACATTACTTCATATTTTAAGAAGAAATCTTTACAATGTGTAAATGTTGACAATTGAATTGCAGAACCAGCTGCAGTTCTTGGAACAATACCGGTAAATCCTCGCCACAGACCCTTTACCCCATTATGTTGATATGTAGATTTTAATGCATCAAACATGCCTTTATGATTGTGTTGATATCCAACAGCAAATGTTCCATGTGATTGGGCCTGAATTTGTGTTTTAACCATGTATAATGGACATCCAACTGCAGAACCAGCAATACCAGCTATTCCACCCCAAAATACACATAATATTGTTGAATGTTCTCCTTTTGAATTATATGTTAACTTTGCAGTATCGGCAGTTTGAAATAATCCTAATCGTGTACTATTCATAACAAATTGAAATGCTAATGCGGGTCCTAATCCTTTTTGTAAGCCTGTGATACCTTCGCTGTGAACAATTGTTTTTACCGACTGCCATAATCCACCGTAAGGTAATTTTTTGGAAATAGTTTTATTTGTTATTTGTAATTCACCTTGCAGTTGTTGTCGCGTTTTAATAACATCAAATGGATTCGAAAATATGCCAGCACAAGTTGCCGCCATTCCACCAATAAAGAAGTCCATTTATTTGAATTTTTAATAGATTATTCGAACGATAATTGCAAATTTTTTAAAATCATAAATACAATCTGGAATTAAAGTATTCTGATAGTTTTCCGCTATGATTTTTTAAAAATTTGATTGATTTTTATGTTAGACTTTCTATGAATTTCAATAAATTACTAACATTAACAATTTAATTAGTCATATAGTTAATCATCCAAGGTAATTTTTAACTCATTTCAATGAAATATTTGAGGTCACAATTGTGTCTATAAAAGCTTAATGTTGATGTTTAGTATAAATTTAATGGATAATGGAATTTATTATTAAAATCTCTGGTATTTGATTATATTATATTTTAAATATAACGTATAATGAACACAATTTCTTAACGATGAAAAGCGGTGGCATATATTATCGTGTAACAATCAATACTTTTAAATTATCGCATACAAGTTCAAAGTATGATATTTGATTCGTACCAAATCATCAATAATGTCAATTATATATACACATATATTTATGCATGTAACATCAAACGTGAACTGAAATAACTATAATTAAAATTTAATACCCAGAAAATATATTAATTATAATTATCTGGTTATAAAATAGAATATTTGAGTAGAGTGCTACATAAACCCCCCCAGCTATCTAGTTTGGTGTGATAACTACGACATTAACACCATATTCTCTCAGCCTCGATCATACGCCACTACTGACATATATCATGATCAAGTTACCGGTGATACCGTGTGCAGGTTTAGTGATCTGGATAATCGTTAATCTGTCCATCCGTCACCAGATCCATAACATTTTTTGAATGACATTCCATTACAGTTTTATATTGTAGTACGTCGCGCTTTATGAACAAAAATGCAATATATGTTTTGTCAAATTATTTCGATCGTATATAATCTGAAGTCTTACTGTACATATATATAATTATTTTATGTTTTAAGTAATAGAAATAATGAGTATAGATGGGTATTTCAAGATTGCGATCTGAAGTAAACATGTTGTTGGACATAATGTCAAAAATCTAGTATAGTATTAAATTAATTAATTTTCAATAACAATATTTGCATATATCTGTAAATTCACATTTACGTTACCCAAATTGCCACCTCGTATTTTAAATTATTTTTGGATAAACAAAATTTTCTTAATGTAGCTTAATGTACATGACACTTTCTTAAGGGATTCATGTTTTTAAATAATTAATCATTATTCCACGATAAATCATAAAAACAAATTTCTATATTTATACTGAATTTCTGTAAATTTCGGTAAGATGACCCAAGAAATAAAAAAATTTGAAAAAATTACATATCCCGTAGAATATATGCTTGTTTTTAACATTAAGTCCAGTAGATGTTTGCTTAAAAATACAGTCCTTGAATGTATAAAAATAGTACTCTACTACCGTCCTATATACTAGTATTTCTATTTTTTAAGTAATAGATCGTCATACCCTTATATAACGTAATTGTTGAATATAATACTCGATGTGCACAAAGTCTAATATAAGTCTATTTTATGGCACCCTGACGTCGATGTCGAGTCTGAATATGTTTACTTAAGGTGAACCTACTCTCGACAAAAAACGAGTTAAAATCTACCGAAGACAGACATAGGGCTACCAAAGAATTTACCCCGGAGTGTACATTATGTTGACTTGATTGTTTGTCTCCAGCACATTTATGTAATTGTCACTTTACTGAAATTAATTATCATCTGTCCAGATAAGTCCAAACTGAAACATATATAGAAAGTAGACACTTATAATTGTGTGGATGGACGAATGGAAGACGATATTTTAAACTTCTTTCTAGATAAATTTCAGGCCAGGTTAAGAGAAACTAAAGTTTCAATTCAATGATTTAAATTATTCTTTAGGTAAACGAGAAAATCTTTTAGAATATATATATAAAAAGGGCGTTCAATAACATAAAGCTAGTTACTATATCCAATAGGCTTTTGTTTTATAGTGCATACAGCCAGATAAATTAGGAACTGGATATATATAAATTCAAATTTTACAATTTTTTGCCAAACTTGCAAATTTTTATTTTGAATCAAGAAAGTTTTTTAAAAAAATCGTGTGTACTGTTTCTAATTTCATCTTTAGAACAACTTGTTCTTGTTTTTACTATGTCAAAAATTAGATCAATGTATTCAATGAATTTCTTGAATGGTATTCTGCTTGTAAATTTAAATTGAACTAATTAGTACACCAATTACAATTCAACAGGTTACTTAATAAAATATAAACTTGCAAACAACTTTCTCAGCGGTCTATCCAAATAAGCTAACGGTTTCCTGTGTGAAATGTTTACTAATTTCAATATTCACAGAAAAAATTCAAAAAAAGATAATGTGCAAGCACAACACCATTCGACTGCAGTAAAGATACAACTGGCGATTTTATAAAAATCGTTTGCATTTATCGCCAATAAGCGCACTTGAACGTTCATGTAAGGGCGCATACAGTCGATATATACGTCGCATTTAAGTCACCTCATATTACGATTTGAAGTCACATACTGGATTATAGACTTCAAAGTTTACTATTCGTTGACTCTAAAGTAAATCTATAGTAACGCTTACTTAACTAAATATAATAGAATTGCCCTCAAGTCGACTAGTAAGTTTGCTTTTCATAATACTCGCATAATGTACTTTAATGTCCACTGTACGTCGCCTATATTTTACGAAAAGACATGTTCTTAAAATTAAATAATTGAAAAACGATTTTAAACCGGCAAGTTCAACCGAGGACTACCATTGGTCGACCTATAATGAACCAGTGACTTCTGTGCTCATCGAGATATACGTCTCTAATTAAGATGCTTTAAGTAATTATCAATATTTACCTTTTTATATGTAATATTCACCTTTTTATAGGTAATTGATCTTTGTATTATTAGAATATTGTTTACATACATTTACGAGTATATGCATAGGTCATTATATGATCTCACTAACATGAATCATATGAAGAAAGAATCATAATATTATTGCTATTATCAAATCTAAACCCATGCAACTGCATCTGACGAAGTTATTATAATTATTTAATGTATACAGCCCTACTAAATCATCACTGTCCTGTAGTTCAATACCCGACATATTATCCTTACGACTTATTAACCATAATATCTATCTTATGCATGTTATTCTGTTAGTATGGATGGAACTATATGTATATCGTAATCGCGTTGCAGTTCTGAAGATGAGGATTATCGCTCTTTTTTTTAATGTATATACTACAACTAGTACTTCATTATTATTATGATTTTATTCTTTTTAAACTTTTATTATTGTATTAACAAGTCATATATTTGATTTCAACACTCAATTTTCTAGTTTAATATTATTGTACTATAAAACAATAAAAATCAATATTTTGTTGATAAATAACAAAAGTATGTATTTTTTTTTTTGCATATCAGCAAGTTTATTAACCAGTAAATATATATTTTATTTTACCAATATTTGTATTAATATATTTAAAACTTTATCACAACACTATATAAGCAAGTTTATTAAATTCAGAAAATATGAGGTTACAAATATATAGGTCACTTACGTAACGATAGTTTTTGCTATTTATATCATGCATTCATATATTAAGTCCAATATATTTTTGCATCAATAATCGAATTTTTATATGCACAATTATGCATGCATTACATGCAATAAATATAAATAAAATGACACACAAAATCTGTACACGGAAGGATTTCGCAAAGTATTAAGAAAATTTACATCTAAAACTATATATTTAGTAATACATTACATTTACAAATCTTATAACATCTAATCACTGTCGACCACCGACACAACTGAGAACTGAATATCAGAATGAATTTTACTAGTAACGAGTACTTTCCAAAATATATAAATA
>JANSTX010028977.1:0-14536 GCA_027564355.1 Penthetria funebris | reverse complement strand
ATATTATCTCATGATATCCTTATTTCAAATTACGAATATTACAACTGAACGATACAATAAATAATATTATTATATAAGATTGGAAAAATCTAATTATTGATTAAACAATTGTTGTTTATTTAACGTGTAATTAACTAGGATATCAATGGAATGAACATATTTTAACAGCTTTGTAAAGGATATTGAGGATTTAGGATAATACATAAAAATTTCAGTTTATAACATTTATAAATTTAGGGGATAATTTTAGGTAATAGGATTTGATCATATCACTATAAGAATTTGTTTACAGTATTTGCAGTATCGCATTAAAATTTTGAAATTAAACTATAACAAGTTCTAATTCATATCAGTTTATAGACTATAAATAAATTATAGTGATTCCACATTCGATAATAAATTGTCAATAAAAATGTCATAGACTTCCACTTTATTCATCACATCATATCGAGCTTCTATTATACTGAGGATCTCAATCAAGTTTGGATTTTGTGACCAGTGTAAAACCAATTCAATTTCACTTTAGTTTACAATTCTATTCATCACCTTCAGTGCTTCACAAAATCTCGTTTAATATTGTATTTGATCTGAATTTTTTTATAATGAACCTGAGGATTGACAAGAACTTGAATTTGAAACTTTGGAATTTTTTGAAATTTGTGACAATCGCCAGCGGACCTTTACTTGTGCTTCAGTACCACCATCAATTGTCAAAAAACTTCTCAATAACTTTCTAGAATTGTTCACATGATACCAAGATCAATACTATTGAATGCGTGCCTCTAGTCGACAAATAACATATACAATATTGTTTGCCATTCAATAGGCAGTTCAAAAATAATTTTAATGTGTTGATATGATCTCTGCAAAACCTACCAGGTCTGAAACCTATCTTGGTACAAGTACCTCCTCTGGAAGTAAAAAATGTTCGAATCGTGGCATTTGATAGAGTACCTAGAATCTGAGATAGATTTAGCTGATAAAAACATTTACACATTTATTTTTTTTTATATCCAAGCCATTTTTAATAATCAGTTCACTTGGGTGTTGTTTCAATGCAATATTTGCGATTCTATTATCTGACATTCTATCAACATGGTCTCTTGCTATCTTACTATGTCTTGAATTTGACATTCATCTCGGATATCATCACTTCTGATTCTGTCTCTGAGTGAATAACCGGTTATTGTACGTAAGATCTTCATTTCTGTTGTCCCAACAAATGTTTCATAAATTCTTACATTGCTTTCTAGCAATATTAACTTATTTCTCCAAATGGCGTCATGAAGACATCCATATATTAATGCATTTTTATTGGTTTGATAGCGAACTTCTGCAGTAACACCTGCTGCTTGTTTCTGCATCCAAGTAACTGAACTAATAAGTTACCCAAGTGTTATGTTATCTATCACCAGTTTGCATCTTATTGATTTTTTGGCTATATTAATTGACTTTGTTTTCACGCTAGATATCAACATGTGTAAGCATATATTATCTTATTATTTGCAAATAAAAGACGTTGCAAATCGTCTTAATTTTGTACAATGAGAACAGCATCGTTCGCTTAACAAATGATACTGATCAGTTGATCTTCCATTCTATAACCAATTCCAGTAGATTTAATTTTCAGTACAATTTTATTTATAACCATATCGAACTCAAACTATCACCCTAACAGATTCCTGTTGATATTGGCATTTCATTTTTCCGTCTTTAATTCGCGTTGTGATGTTAAGATTTATTTCCTGTATAATACCAATTATGTTTTACTGAATGTTAGCTTCTTCTTAAATGTTTATAACATTGTCAAGTTGGATACGTTCGAAGCACATGAAAATCGGTGTGTTGTATTCAATGGATTTCTCCACAAGTTGTCGTAATATAAATATCGAATCAATAGTTGATTTGTTCTTTCTGAAGCCATCCTGTTCATAGCAAAGTTCAGTTTTTGAAGATTTCATCGCCAATAATTTTAGTGAAGAGTTTTTGAACAGCACTTAATAAAGTGATACTACGATAGATTTCTTAGATCAGTTTTACTGATCCAATCTTAAATATAGGTATATACTAGTTGGTGTTTGTTAACTTGCCATCGTCCAACCGCTTCACATGTTGCATTATAATATTTTCTTTTCAACTTGCACCATACTTGCTTGGATGCTTAATAGATTCAGTATTTATTTTTTGAATATATTCTGGAGCCTTAGGATTTAGTTATTTTGCAATTATTTTGATCAACATATTATATGTGTATTACCAGAAACAATAATTCTTACATCTAAAATTTGTATGGAATGAAAGCTTCTATTTATTATAATTTAGTCAATAGTTGACTGTTGACCTCTGGTATTATGCCAAGTGTATTTATGCTTAATGACAATTTATATGCAATAAATTATTATCGAATTTGAAGATGCTGCAAATAATCTATGACTTTGGTATATTAATTTATGTATGTTATGTTCAAATCGATGATGCCAACAGCCAATGAGCCCGTTGGTCCTTATCCTTGCCACTGTATATGAGAACATAGTCATTGTATCTATTTGTGCCTTTTCCTTTCTCGTTTCAGATAAAGCACAAAAGTCAATTTTGAGATGTTTCATTTCCATTAACATTTCTTAATCTTTATTGCTAAACGATGTTATATTCCAGCAAGATAATTTCAATTTATTATCCGAGACTAAATTCCTAGTACTTTAAGCGGTATTAATTTATAGTCGTTTAGCAGACTGCCTTGCTAAACTATACTCAAACTTCATTTCCTACTTCTAGCTGTCATGAACTAATGTAAGCTATTTGTATTGCCGCTCATGTTCGGTAACCTGACAAGTTGGCATTAATATAAAACCGTTGTTGATTGTCCGCGCCCTGGTGGCCATTTCACTATCCGCAACATGTGGACACGCTTAGTTATAATGAACTTTGCAAATGCCATGCTGTCAGTGCATACCATTTTCTGGGGATTTAATTTGACCTTGATTATATTAATTTTAAAATGTTGAAATTGATAGTTGAAATCTGAATTTCCATCATTATAATTAGCGATCCAGTCTTATTATTAAATATCACTACGAGTATATGACCACTTTATGTTTTCATATATCATTGAAGAAAACCATATACGAGTACATACTATTTGTTAGATCCCCTGCACGATTGAGTCTATAATAAACATTTTTAATGTTGTAGTAACCCGTCGTGGTAGCGCAGTGGTTAAAGCACTAGCCTAGAACGGCGGTAGACCGGAGTTCAAGCCTCACTGTGAAATTTACAAAAAAGAATTGTAAATTGTAAATTTATCACTTTGCGACTTAACTAGTGGTTGAATAATAAAAACAAATTATTAAAAACAAAATCTGTCTATATGGCCACAGACTAGGACATTAAAAGAAGAAAGAAAGAAGAAGAAGCAAAATGTTGTAGTAACCAGTCACGAAAGAAAAAAATATTGTTAAAAGCCAAGAAAAAACATTAAAGGATTCTATAAATGTATCACGTTATAACTATATGTACAATCATACCATTAATGTATTTGGATTCCAGATAATATGTTATAACTTATTGAAATCTGTCGAGAAACTCGGATGCTTACACTTGGTGTACTTTAAACTTTTCGAAAAGTTTGACACTATAATGTAACCTCTTATAATATTCGGCCTGATTTGTGAAAATGGATTTTTAATTTACTTTTGGGATTATTTTGTAAGACATCACATTTGAATCTTCTGAACTTTCAAATGCTGCTTTTTCCAATTATAAATAATGACTCGCATTAAACTAAATTCAATGCACATTTATGCTGAAGACAGCATCCTTCACAATTCTTATTATTTCTATTGAAGTTCTGCTTAATAATAATTTTAAATTAATTTCTGATTGAATGCTGGTGAATTTTATAGAATTCACTACAAAAAAAAATTTCTAATAATCTATTCGAGCCACACTTGAAAATTTTGAAAATATTTTTTCAGCAAACAATAAAAATGAGATTTGTTATCTAAATACTCGTATCTTTGTCCACATTAATTTGACCAATAGAAATTTAACAAATTTTTACAAATTTAAATAAAATTTCATATTTATAGGATTCGCGGGGGTCGCTGTACAGCACTTGTGGGACCACCAACAAATTCACCACGTCCACAAAGGAAACAGCAATTTCAGCAGTTGACAAATATTTTATGGAAATTTCAACACTCAAAAACAATGATAATACATCATTTGGAGAACTTAACACAATTGGTTCTCTATTTTCTATACATTCAGCACCTCCAGTTGCTTTGGCAGATCTTGGAATTACACAAAATTGTAATACTGATGGCTTTGTTAATTGTTCAGAATCACCACGAAGGCCTTTATCACTTGCCATCGATCAGCAATACAGTTCAGCAAGAACAAATGCAACAACCTTACAAAATAGTGAACTTGAGGAAGATGATAATGAAAACTTGTTAACCGTATCAAGTATAACTGCACGACCATTGATAGCAAAGTCTCGCGAATTGAGAAGCAACAAGTATATATTAGAAATTCTATTATTCCTTAAATTTAGTTTAATTTTTTTAAATATTTACCTATTTAAGGCTATCGAAAAAACATCAAACAAAAAAGAATAGAACACAAGAACCCCTTGATGGTGGTTATGGTTGGCTTGTTGTATTTGGTGCATTTTCTGTACAATTCTGGGTAGCTGGATTGGTTAAGTCATATGGTGTTTTATTTGTTGAAATTTTAGAAACATTTCCAACAAGTTCAACAGCGGTTGCATCTTGGATTCCAGCCATTCTATCAGCCTTATGTCTAGCTTTAGCTCCATTATCAAGTGCATTGTGTCAACGTTTCTCATGTAGAATTGTGGTATTTGTTGGTGGGCTATTTTGTGCATTTGGTCTTATATTAAGCTATTTTGCAACAAGTTTGTTTCATCTATTATTTACCTTTGGAATACTTACAGGTAATTATAGAACTAAATATTATATATTATGGTTAACAATAAAAAATAGCAGTATTTACTGTATTTGATTACGAAATATTACATCTAGCCATAATTAGTTAAATTAGTAAAATGTTTATAAAGTAAACTGTTGTTGATTATATTTATCATTTTCTTTTGTAAATGTCTATCCCATATTAGAACTTGAGTATAGGAACATTTACCTGTAAGGTTTGAAAATATAATAGTTTCTCGGCTTACGAACAGATGGGCCCAACACTCAAATTACCTAATTCGTGTTGATTAATTTATTAAAAAACGCTTCTGTCATTACCCATAATATTGTACGATTTAAAATAATAACAATATAATGTGGTAATGACAGAACTATGCATTAAAATTGAATTCAGTACCGATTCATGTATGATACGTAACTATCATATATGGCTGTATGATTCCAATTCAACTTCAAAAATCCTATCCTATATACGGTAAATGAGAACTGGGCTTGAAAATTAGACTACAAATATGAGAATATTATGGCCGTTAGAGTTAAGTTAGGAGTAGGTGTTGTTATATACAAAATCGTTTCTGGTCAGATGGTATATTCATTAGGTGGTCTGAGGATTGGATTATCAGAATCTCTTATCTTTTTCGAGACATTTTATTGATTCTGATACTCTGCACATTCAAACGAGTGAATCGTCCATAGTACCTCTAAAGAAAATGGTCTTGCATATTATATAATTTATTTTTAGTTTCCTTAATTGGAACCTATAGTTTGTAGATGAACATTAATAATGTTAACCGAGCAGTTAAGTTGGAATATAGTACAAGTATTAGAATGTCATAAGTGTATTAGATTGCGAAGTGATTGAATTTGTGGCAATATCAGTGTAATATGACAAGACCGACAAATCAGCCAAATATATAGTATATAATACTGCCGCAGAAACACAACCCTGAATTACACCGGATGAAATTAAGAATACTTGAGCAGTGCAGTTATCTCCACGTAGTTTAAATGATCCTTTATTTATATAGAAAAGTAAGTATTTCATTTTGTAAATTATACCATTTGTCCAATAGGTATTGTAAGCCCTTATGGTGATGAATCTTTCGAATAATTTTGACAGCGCCGACAATAAAAATATAGGTCTGTAATTAGTTATCAGATTCGATTAATGGGATGATAGTAGCGGTTTGCCAATTTGATATATACAATGCGTATTGAATATTTGATTAAATATCAGAAAGACGCTGCATTACTCTGTTTGAATAGTCATCGTGACACCCTACTTGTTTTATTATTGCTGAATCTAATTATTATGGTCTCTAGTTCGGTTGTTGAAATGAATATCTATAAATAGTTCTAGACAAGCTATTCAGGTGCATATCGCCATATAGTCGGTAAAAAAGTTTAGTAGTAACTTATGTATACCAGAGAATTTGTTAGTTACCATCTGATTTATTTCTGATTCCACTGCATCATATTGGTATTCTGAAATTTGTAAGTTACGATAGTTGAAACATCACACTTGTACAATGAGAATAGTTAAGTTTGTTTGAACTTTGTCATTCTATTGTGCTTAATGGAAACTTATGCCAAGGCATAAATCCCCATGATTTTTTAATACCGACGAAATGACATAATTTATAATCGAGTTTACAATGACACCATGTATAGATGGGTTCGGTAGCCTAGTTAGTCGATCAGTTTATTCATCACAAATTTTTTAGCTATTGTATGTCTGAATATATAAAAAAAGATTGTTTGTTTTAGGAATCGGTGGAGGTTTGTCAACAACGCCCGGCATAATAATAGTATCATATTATTTTGATAAACATCGTGCACTTGCAAATGGCATTTGCGTTTCTGGAACAGCCGCTGGAAGTTTTGTTTTTCCATTACTAATAGAGCACTTAGTGCATCAGTTCGGGTTTCATGGTACAATCTTAATATTAGGTGGTTGTATGCTTCATGTATGTGCATCAGCTGCATTATATAGACCAATAAGCACTATAGAAGAATCAGTATTGATATCTGATGTTAGTTCTAGGCTATCATCAAGTAATAGTGCTATAAACACCAACACAACATATACTGATTCCGTCGAAGAATCAACTAATAAAAAGTATATAGAACATTTATTCTCCGATAACAAAGATCGTACAAATGACTATTATAATACAAATAAATTTGGTAAATTTTAATGATATGATATTTTAATGGCAATTTGATTATAACAATTTTAAACAATTTTAGTAAATATGAATGAGAAACCCATCCAAATTGAAAGCGATGAAGAAGATAAAGATATTATATGTGAAACACGTTTTCTAAAACCGATTAAATCAATCCGAAGTTCAAGTATTTTACACTCTGTTGAAGATTTAAGTACTGATTCAACTTGTGTTTATAAATCTAGAACCGGGTTTGATTCAAATAGAGGAAGTAAACGAAGAAATAAAAATGCACTAAGTGCAGAAGAAATAATATTTCAGGTGCCATCAAACAAAACTCATTCATCAATACAAATATCAGCGAATCGCGGATTAAGTAAAAGCATGACCATACCAACACCAGTAAGCAACTTTTCGGATGATGAAATAACGACTAAAAATAGAATACGTGAAACTTGTTGCGATAAACTAAAAAGGTATATAATTTTTTCTGAATCCGGATGGTGAATTTCACCGTTTTATCAATGTCGATAGCAATAATTTTATCGATGGAAAAACTGAACCAAAACATATTTTGCAGTTTATTTTTTTTGGCAATCATTTATCACTTCGATTAACCCCGAAAATATGTAATAAACGTCAAAAGTTAAATTTCTTTTAAATTAAATTCATTTCATAGTGCACACTAACTTATTGCTATGGACCTCGATAAAACCGTCAAAATCACCACCCTCGTTGCTCTTTTGTTAAAAAAAAAATAAGAATTCAGACTTTGTTGTATTGATAATAATGATACTAAAAACAATAACTGCTATAATTCAGACGTTTTCAACTTTATATAATAAACTCAATTGTATACAATTTAGACGCCTATATGGTTGCCAAAATAACGTCAGATTTTTAATTTCGAATTTAATTTGTTTTATTAATCATAATTTAATATTTCTGCATAGTGGCTATGCACGGAAAGTTGCTAACATGTGATGTTGTTGACATTTATGGATATTTTAAGTGTCTATTGATTTTGCATTCCAACTTATAGGTTGAATGCATATAAATATAGGTCAGATGAAATTACTACAGAATAAATACCATAGATGAATTTATTTGTCGTAATGCTCGAGACTATCTATTATTATATAGATATAATCGTACAATATTTTAAGTTAAACCATTGTTTATTATCAATTGCTTGAGTTAATAAATTTAGTTTGCTTGTAAGTTAGATATGAAATGGGTCTCATACTAATATCTGAAATTAATACTTACTGTTGTTGCACGTATACATTCTTTAATTTGGTCCCATTCTATCTCACTTAAAGAAACTGATGGAAAACGCCACACAGTCAGTTGCTCAAATTTTTAATATTTAATCGAGAAAAGTTCTTTAAACATTTCAATGGTTTCACCGCGTGCAAATCTGACTTTTTAATGATAATTCATAACTCCCATTGTTCAGCAGATTCAAATGAAGATTAAAATTTGTAAATAAATCAATCTGATTACATATTATCTGCAGTTCATGTTTTATACTACATACTAATCCTTTCCGACCATATTTGCTTGTCGAGTTTTAGGTTAGTATCCAACGCAAAGCATTGAATTCCTGATTAAGTGATTGCAGTATTTTCAGCATAGTATCAGACTACAATAACATAGTTCGATACTAACCTCAATTAAAATACGGCAATGGCCATCGAGATACATTCTATCAAATACATAAAAGATGAGAGTGGAAATGTTTTGATTGCTGACAGAGAAGTAAATAATAGGTGGAAGCAATACTTCAATCAGCTTTTGAGTGAAGAATATCCTCATCAGCAGATTTCGGAATCAATTCCTATTTTGTATCCAGTTATGCGATTACTCCACTGGAAGTCGAAAATACTGTGAAAAGGATGAAACGAAATAAAGTAGTTAGTTCAGATGACATCATCAGATGACCTTTGGAATTATCTGGGTGATTTTGGGTATTAAAATTTATCAACTAAGATCTAAACGGAGGTGCGATACCAAATTCATGGAGACGAAGCTATCTCTTACCATTTTGTGAAAATAAGGGATATTTGCTCTAACTACAGAGGAATCAAACTTACTTCTTATACCTTAAAATATGGAGACAAGACTTCGTGATCTAATTAATATTTCAGATCAACAACTGATGCTATACATACATTTCGTATAGTGATTGAAAAATAAATAGGTAATATACATATGGCATTCATAGATCTTGAGAAGTTATTTGATAGAGTAACTAGGGATCTCTCTCGATATATCTCTACTATCAAAGGTATATATATGAATACTTGCACTAAAATCCGATCACATCTGCCTCATTCAATTTAAACGTTGGTGTGCATCAGGGTTCTGCATTAAGTTCATTGATCTTTATAACTATTATATAATATTTGTCTGGTGCAATACAGGATCGTCTTCCATGGACTATGTTATTTGCAGTGTGAATCAAATTAAACTGAAATCCAAAATAAATCTGTCGAATTCAGTATTGGATGCCAACGGCCTACGTATCAGTCACACTAAAACATTGTACATGTATTTTCCATTTAATGGTATTCGATCGGCTCCCCAACAAGACACGATCATATTGAAAGCTCATTTCACTTCCCGTTACTGAAAAGTTAAAGTGAAATCACTTATCACAACAAGCACTACAATCGATAATGGAGATCAGTGTCTGGAGTTTTATGTGATCGGAAGATGCCACCAAAGATAAAGAGGACGGTTTATGAAATTGTTGTTTGACCAGCAATGACTGACAGAATTAAAACAAGTGTGTTTGAAGCCATTTAAAAGTTACTCCCACCACCAAGAATAATGCGACAGACATATAGAATCTAAGAATACGATATAGTAGATGGAATTTCGGAAAATATGGTAAATCGGGTACAATATACTGAGATTTCTAACAAGACAAGGGAATGTTTTGCTAATTATAAATTGGAATCAGTAAATATTTAGATATGAGCTATTTTCATGAACTGCTGAATATGTCCGAAGTCCGAGTTGCTCAGAGTGCTGCTAAACGTAGATCGGCTACAAAATGATTCAGGGATTCAGATGCAAGTCATTTGATGGTATCTTTTGCACGGACAATATCCAATATATGCAAAATTACTTTCGAAACTACCAGGTATTCGATATTATTGTTCATTCTATTATGAGATGATGATTCTTAGTTTAAAATATTTAGTGATTGACGATGTATTGTTGTACGTTTTACAGATAGTAATAGTTGGTAATATCTTTGATGTACATTCAGGCTCAAAACAGCAATTAATTTTATTGACACTATTGTTCCAGCTCATCGTGAATTGGGTAAATGTTGAAGAAATAAATGAATTAGATAATGACTATCAATATTTGGAAAATTATTTGACAATATAGAATGTTTTAACAGATGTCAAATTCCGTATACTAAAGATTAGTTTTACGTATGTTTGGGATACTAAATGAAAAATATTACTTACTTGATAAAGTGAAGAAACCTAATTTATCTATCAGTATCAAAAAAAGTCTTGTTTCTAAATGATACGCTGCAAATGTGCTAATTTATGGGTCCTGCGACATAAAATAACAGGTGAACTTCAAAGAAAGTTTCTATTTTCAACACTGACTACCACGACATAGTGAACTTCCGAATGAGTATAATCTAAATTATATATAATATAAAATGCAAAAGAAAACAAGCAGATAAACTATAATGCTATCGGAAATTCTCTGAAAAATCATTTTCTAACAGTAGTTTATAAAAAATACTTATGTAAAGTTTGCAATATGGCATGATTCGACGCAACGTTTTGTTAAATGAACAACATCCTTAGGATATTAGTGCGTTCGTACTAAATTGTGCAACTGCACAGTTCTAGTAAAGAAAAATTTGAAATAGTTCTTTTGACAATTAATATTCTCATAATATTACACTTCTAGAATCTGTTTATTTGCTTTTAAAAGACAGATCTTTAGATGAATGAATATGGGAATAATATTGCGTCACTTACAAACTCTTTTTATTGCTTTAAACATGTTTATATAACTTTTTGTTTACAATGTATTTTAATTAATTTGATAAATTTTTAGATACTTGGATATATCCCTATTAAAAGAGCCAAAATTTATATCAATGTGTCTATCAGTGACATTGATGTCTACAGGATGTCCTTATATGCTATACTTCTTGCCAGCTTATGCAATATCTGCAGGTATGTAATAATTATAATTTATTAAGTGTGATTTTCTTATTTTTGTACTTCATTTAAATAACTACTATTACTACGAGTACTAATTATCCATTGCTAATATTTAAAATTATCAAGAATTCTTGACTGATTATATGATATATTATATTATATAGTCGATCAAGTGCATGACTTTATATTTCAAACTGGTATGCTGTACAATATTAACAAAATCAACTTTCCTGATACATTCCCCTTTCCCAGTCAATGTGCTGCTGATACAGTATTATCATCTATCTAATTATTTGTTAATGTTCTCTCTTTCAAGTTAGCAGATGATAAAAAAATATTTCAAAATACAAAAGCCAGGACACTTTCATTATCATCATTTTTCCTTCAAAATATGATTTGTTTCTTTCGAATTAAACAATACATAATAATCTTCTCTACTTTAATAACTGTTTTATTTTACACAGCTCTCTATTCACACTAACAATATTCTATCAAAGCATAATTATACTATTCTAATAAGTTTGTGATGGTGTTGTGATTAAATGTTTATCATTCGCTAGATCTCTCTGCTTTCTTCTAGATATATAAAATAAGTATTGAATCTGCTTGCATTTTTTTGATCGACCATTATGATTGTAATATTCTGAACATTAAATATTTCACAGATTTATCATTAGTTTCTGAAACTTTAATTTTAATTTTAATTTTATCCATCCGCACTTCGTGACGTATGGCACGTTAACTAGCATTTATGTTCTTATGTCGATGAGTGGTATTGCCTCAAACCAACGTATAAAACGGTCGATTAACGTGAGACTATATAGTAATCGCTCACAAATCGCAAGAGATCGTTGTTAATCTCGGAGAACTATTCGGAAACCAGTGCAAATATTTCAAGGGGCTTTAAATATATCTCGTGACTTTGCATTCTTGTTTCTAGTGAACGGTATTTTCTGAATATGCGTCGACCGGTGGTTTGACATTTTGTCATGAAAAACATTCAATGAACTGACAGATCTGCAATAAATTTTTTCGTGCTGCTAGAGCACATGACCCTAACATCAACATAATCAAATCAACTATATAATGTAATATAATCAAAATTCATGTCAAACTTCAAAAGACACTGAATCGAAGCAAGGCTACTCGACTTTACCAGCGACTGCCATACGTCTGATCGCAACAATAATGTGATTATAATACCCATCCAAGAGAGAACATTGACCATTGCCGCCTCGACTGCGAAAAGGTATTCGACTAAAGGTCTAATTTACAAATTGAAATATTTTCATGACTTCTACGACCACCTCCACTTTCGTAATCTTCCTGTTCTTGACCAACAGAACATTCACTCAACGCATCGAAGACTATAAGTCCAACACCTTTACAATTTCTGCAGGTGTTATATATATGTATATATATATATATATATATATATATATATATATGCATGTAGATATCTGAACTGTTCACTAATTCACCTGTTCGCCTTATATTTCCTCTGATAAATTAGTAATTTTATAATTAATTTAACAAATGATCTATCCTTATCAAGTTGTAAATTGGACTGGAAAATATGCCGATATCTAACTGCTCGTTCCATATGCTAACATATTATCTGCAACCAGATTAATTAATCTCATCATATAAACTATCAGAACTGGCGATTGTTTTTACAAGCACTAGTTGATTGCCATCCTAATAGACGAATACAGAGTAAAGAACACCAATTGCTGAAAATAAACTACATCCCTCTACACCTTTCAGACACCGGTACATTATATGTTGAGTCTAGTAACCCTATAATATATTATCAACACTCATAAGGTGGATAGTAATTTGATATGCAAAACATAACCAAATCATAACCGCATAAATGTAAACGGGTTCAGTTTTCGACTATACATAGATAACATTGATTATCTTTCTCCCTTTCATCTTAAATTACTATCGTCATCTATGATATACCCACCAATCTACTCCATACAATATACAATATGTCAAATAATAAAGCGCCTCATCATTATAGCGCAAATACGATACCAACATTGAAACAACAATGTGTCGTTTTTAGTCTTGGATCTCAGCTTAGTATCAAATTATCTATTAATCGCACTTTTTTAATTTGAACTGTCTGTACGCAGACTTCGGTGTGACACGCTGTGGTTAGTTTTTATTTCGATCCCGTAAATTCCCCACTTTCCTTCATACGGTTATAATATTAATGTTTTAGTAATCCGTTTGTCAGATATAATTCCTAAACAAAACTGACCTACTCAGGTTGTAAAATCCTCCAACACATACAATATATACTAGATCATTATGTGGACAATAAGCATCGACGGAATGGTGCCTTTTTTTCCACTTGAAAACAACAAATTGTAAAAAATATTTAAATTATTTTTTGCGCAAATGTATTCAGTAAAATAAATTATTCTTAGACCCTGGCACGTATAAACTAGTATAGTGAATTTCAAATAAAATGTTCATACCTTTTTTCTGAACAAGGCGCTAGTAGAAATAACAAAATTATTAGGAATTTAAAAATTTATAGTAAATAATAAAAACAAAAACATAACAATGAACGTAAAAGCATTATTTATAATAAATATTTTGGTCTCAATGGGGTACTAATATTTGAAAAATGTTCTCATTTTGACAGTTAAAGAAGTAATTTTTTCCACTAGACTATAACTGTAAAATATTTAATTATAATAGTAGAAAAATGCATTTAAAAACAACACGAAGATTTAAATTCCGTCAAAAATATTCACGAAGTAAAAGGTAATTTTTGTTTGAAACCAAAATATAAACGGCAACTTCAATCATGTTTATGTGTGAAATTTTATATTTTGTATAATACATATAGACTACAAACTTTACATATATAACTGATATTAATTGAGAGAATTTGTGGGAGTATAAGCTTAATCGGATTACTCCTTCAAGTACCTCCCATGTATATTGAGCACGACAACTTCCGATTCCTTTGAGATACCGCCATGGAATTATGCCCGAGTCATTTTTTTTTTATCTTATTTGTGAGCGATAGTTCTAAGGTGATAAAAATTGGAGTACTCCTGCATGTTCCTCCTCCTATACAAACTTTTTGCTCCTTTCCGTCCGTCTGTGCGCACGATAACTTGAGAATGCGTAGAGATATCGCTATGAAATTTTGCAAGTGTCACTTTTATCTGATTTGTGAGGC
>JANSTX010028966.1:0-10808 GCA_027564355.1 Penthetria funebris | reverse complement strand
TTCTTTTCTCCCTTTACTTTTGAAATTTATTTTTTTTATTTATTTTTTTCGCTCGTTTTTTTTTTTTTTTTTTTTTTTTTTGCAGATCTGGTCTTCTACTAACCTGGTGATTCCAGTCAAATGTCAAATGTATATTTTGCAATATCACCAGTTGTCTCAGTGTAATACCGATCGAATTTCACTTCGATTGACAATCCTGCTAATCTTCCAATCCCGAAACCTTATGTTTTCTTTAAATAGTTGCTTCTAAAATCTGATCCTTTCGTCAAAATTAATGAGTTTAAACCTTGTTGATAGTATTCAGCAAAGTGTCACCACACAAATGACACCCAATATTAATGTAATGCCATTCCAATTCACATTCAACATTTCGAGTAATAGAAGTTATCGACATCTGTTTCTTTTTAATGACCTTTAGGTGTTCTAATGCAAATTTGATTTCATCATGACTTGGAGCAGAATTTCGGAATAAATTTCTGGCCATGGTTTTGAACAGCTATTAAATAAAATGTCAATCCACCGAAATTTATGAACCAAAATTTAATTATCGTTTCAATTCACTATTGTTTACAAAAGTGTAAAATTAAATTTTGACAATTTCAAAATTAATGTAAGTGCGATAAATATACTATATCTGTCCAATTTCGTGTCGTTAGTGTTTGTAAAAATTATTTAACGTATCAATTAAAATCAAAAGGGCACAATAACTGAAGCGATTTTTCTGACGAAAAAATAATTGAATCGTGTGTGGTCAGTTCTAAGATTATTTTTGCTATGTAAACTAATTTTCATAATGTAAAAAAATATTTTTATTGTCGTTTTGAGTTGATATGAGTAAAAAAAAAAAAGAATTGGACATTTTGTGTTTTTAATAAACATGAACATGAAATTGGATTTATGTTAATTAATACATCAAATACGTTCAGATTATGTGTGTAACTTAAAGCTGGGTTGTTTTTCAAAAATGCAAAATTATTTTTTCAATTTTGTTCCTAATTTGAAATAACGTATGTATATTTTCACATTCACGGTTGCTTGATGTATAGAGTATTTAGTACAACTTGTAACGCTTATATTTCTATTTTTATAAGAATATTGTGTATACAATTTCGAGAAAGTTTGAAAACTTTAAAATTTTATTCTAAAATTAGATATCAACTGTTTTTAATAAATAATATGTTTGAGAAAGTAATATATACACAATAATGTTCGTAATCTTATTTTATTTATTATTTTATTTTATCTTATTCTATATTTTCTTTGAAATTTTTGGGGATTTCGGAAAATTTAATGGTGAACTATACTCTTCTTGGCTCTGCATTTGTAGATTTGTAACAAATGTCAAAAAAAAATTTTATATCATTTTTTTTTTCGTTTTATATAAGCCCATAAACGTATATTGTTAGAGAATATACCCAAGGAATATACAGTATTTCTCTAGGAACAAAATATTTTATTCATAAATGTGATAGATGATTTTAATTCCCATATCGTATAAATATTTAATGTATGTTATTTTTATGCGTGTTCTCTCAAAGAAATGGATAAAAGTTTTAATTTTTGTATTTTCTTGACTATTGACTATAAATCAATATAATGGTTTTTTTTGTTTTTTTTGTTTTTATGAATCATTAAAATAATATTTTTTATTAAGTAAAGTCATTATAGGAAATATGTTTTCGTTAATATTAAGTTTTAATATGTTTCGTCTATTAGTTCAAGATATATATATATATATATATATTTATGTTGCAAAAACCCAAGAGTCGCATATAAGTAATCTATAATATAAATAGAAATAACTTGACAATCACGTATATTCAATGCTTTATACAACAAGTGTGAAATACTGAGATATATTCTATGCATTATAACTTTATAAGTTGTATAAACTAATTTTAACATTTACACCATATGTAAAATTTAAAGTGCAATCATTTCAAAAGTTTATATATGGGGAAGATTAAGATCTGAATAAATAAATAAAACGAAAATTCTATATAAAATTATTATTTATGTGAAACAAAGTTCAATAGTTCAATAAAAATGTTTAAAACAATTCCAAACCACATTTAACTTGCATAAAACAAGTTTCTAAAACATAAACATAACAAATTTCTAGTTTTTAAATTCGATACTCAATTAATTAATTATATAATTTACAAGATTATTATTATAAATTTATGGGATAATTATAGAAATTATCTCATTATAATACAATGCGTCTGGCTTCAGTATAAGTAAGTATCACCAGTGAAATTAAAACGTATATTTATTGTTTTTTGTTGCATGTTTTTACCCTATCTGCGGCTGCATTTATTAACCCCCCATATTTACTTGATGTAAAATTACAAATATTTAATATCATAACATTTTCGAATAGTATATTTTATTGAATGGCGTAAAATAGTGACTTGTAAAACTTTTCTTAATATAAACGTTACAATTTAACGTTATTTATTACAATCATATTCATTTATTGTTAATAAAAATATTATCACAGTATTATATAATATTATAGAGTAGTTTATGCATAGAAAGTATTTTATGTTTTTGAATTCAAGATTAAATGTTTGATATGATGTACGAGTACGACAAAATATATAATAGCTGAGAAAATTTATTAATTTCAAAAATAAATAATCAAATAAATGTTTGCTGAATTTTCAAATTTGTTTAAGCATTATTTGCATATTAGACAAGTCAATTTTATTTGAATAGTAAAGCCTCTTAAAAAGAAACACTTTATATTTATTAATTTTGTCTTTTTATGCATAAGTAATATGAAAACGAAAAGGTAAGTTATTTTATTATTTATTATTATAAATTTTTTTAAATTATATTTAAAATTGTTGCAACTGACTTTTTTGCTTACAGAAATAAATTATTTTTTTAATATTAATTGATAAAAATTTATGTAATTAACAAAAATACGGAAATCGAAACTGAACTGAATATTATTTTAGATTGTATCTATTAATCTATTTTATAATTATTATTATTAATTTACTACATAATGTATTGTAACACTGTAATGTAACACTAATTGTGTTTCAAATTATCAAATGTATTAAATAGGTTTTGAAAATTTCGACTCTTATCGAGGGAATATTAGTAAAATTAATTTTAAACAGTTTAAAATTAAATTCTCCAACAAAAATTATTATTAATATTTTTTAATTTGTTGTTATATACGTTTTTTGAAAGAACATTATTTTAAAAAACAAAATTATAACCATTTTATTATTTAAAATTATTATAGATTAAATTTTATATAATTTAATGTTTATCAACATTTTAAAATTAATCTATTAATTTTTTTTTTTAATACTTACTTTAATTTTTTATTGATTTGCAATTTACCTGCTACGGATTTAGCAAAACCTCTTAATGAAGATAATAAAAATTTCTAAATTAAAAATTTCTAAATTTCTATTGATGTGATTATATGTGTCAGTATTAAAAAAAATTCAATTTTTAAATTCAGTTTTTCATTTTTATCTGTACGGAAATCTTAACAGCTCTGCGAAAGGTATATGTTTTTTGTAGTATAATACAGTTTATCAATTTTATTGATGAAATGTTTGAATTTGTTAAAATAGAAATAGGTACGGTATCACTGGGTTTTATTTTTTTTTTTTAATAATTTACTATATTTATTTTTACAAAGAAATTACTAAATTGTTATATCAAAAAAAAAAAAAATTGTGTAGTTAATGCTAATTTAAATTAAACGTCATGCCGTTTAATTAATAATCATAATAATAGATCTATAGTTGCTTTTGAAAATACAACGTATGTAACGGAGTGCAACGTACCCATAAATTAAAATTTAATCATTTTTGATATGTACATTTAATATTTGTTGACAACATTTTGATTAAATGTTTGCGATATTATAATATTTGCTTAATATTAGCAACAAAAATTAATTACGTTTACAATGTTTATCTTCCAGTTGAGAATATTTCAAGTTTATGTTTGGTTTTATTTTTTTTTCCTTCTTATAATAACTAATATAATGTTAGATTATTATAACCTTGACCTTACTCTAACATAATAAATATGATGAGATTAAATTTGTATTTTTAGCAAAATTTATAAGAAATATTATTTTAATAATAATATAAAATTAGCATTCTTGATTTATATTCATATTATATCATAAGTTACGTAAAACTGGTGTAATTATATATTTCAATTAAAGTTATCTTATATTTATGTTAGGCCAAAATAGACTGCATTGAATCCATATATTTAGAATAAAATGTATAAATTATGTTTAAGGAATTCTATTTAATTTTTCATTTTAGGTTTCTAGGTTTGTTTATTTTTGTTTGATTATTTTTTAAATGTGAGTAGACACAAATGGTTAATAATGCCACTCTACATTATTAACCATTTGTGTCTCGGCTAAATGTGGTTGAAATCTTTACTATGCAGCACCATCTGTTAATAAATTTACGTTTATCAAATACACAGATGGTGGTGCTTAGCAAAGATTCAAACCACATTTAACATGGCATAAATAGCTAATATTGCCACTCTATCTATTAATGTGATTTCTTTAAAATGCAATTGTTCATTAATTCATTTGAAAAATTACATTTACTAATGACAGTATAATTACATTTTCATTGTTCTCAAAACACGATTTACTCTTTTTAGTGTGTTTTTATGTTCGACAATTCGAAAACAAAACTGTATATGATTATGATGTAATATTATATAATTTTTCAAATGGATACACTACGCACGTTGACCGTGATCAAATAGGTGATATTTTAAATTTGTGATTATGTTTTTAAACATATGCTCCACATATCTGGTACTAGTGTACGTAAAATAGTTTAAGTTTTGAATGATATCATCATAATCATAACCTTCATAATACATTATACGTCATAAAATTGATATATACTATTATTATGGTATACAGTGCAGATTAATATACAAGCTCATCGGATCTTTGGCTGATAGATCTATAAGTTACGAAATGAAAAAATGATCTATAAATGTAGAAAATGTGTTCAATGGCGGACACAGAAATATGACATTTGATCATATATATGATGAAATACATATATATTTCCATCATATATAGAATAAAATGTCATATTTCTCTGTAATCGTGTATCCGCGACTTTATTCACAACAATTGTAATTGAATTGTGCTATTTTGTCATATCGTGATATGTGTATTTTAAAATTTTATAAACTTCATAATCTAATATTTAGTTTTTTGCTTGTCAATATACTCGTTATTTACAATTCCCTGTTTAATTATATCATTATTATTACTTATGTACAGTTGGTGTTTTAATTAGATGTTATAAAGTTGAATATGTGAAGACATTTCATTAAACATTTTGCAATGTTTTAATGATTCAATTTGTTCATTATTTCATATGTCATAGTAATTTTTTTTTTTTATTCATTCTGTTGTATTTATTTGATGTTATATTTTGATTACCTACTAGAGCAAGTTCATTTATATGATGTTTTACAAGGATCTGTGTTTTTATATAATACTAACTACTTGATTTTGTGAATGACATTAGATATTATAATTTTTTTTATTTTGATTTGTGTTCAAATGCAAAATTTAAGTAAATTAATTATTATTATTAAAATTTACTACCATTATGTGTTTGAATTTCCACTTATAATGGGCTTTTTTAATAATAATTTTTCTTCGAATCTCAATGGATGTTATAAGTTTGAAAATGTTCCTTTTCTAAATGATAAATTCCATTATCAATCAGGAACGCAAGATGACAAAGTACAAAGAGTATATATAAGTAAGTATTTACATTATATACACACAATTCCTTTTTCAACATATAAACCAAAAGGACTGTAACTTTTTAATTTAATTTTTTTCTATGAATATAAATCCTATTTTAATCAAATATTGTCGTACAATTGAATCTGACTTTTAAAATTTAATCTTCTTCTCCTTCATAAGAAAATGTGTATACTTAATTTAATTTAATTTAATATATGTCAACGTAACCTCATTATCTTCTAATTATGTTGTCCCAATGGCTTTGATTTTATTATCGTAAAATGTGTGATGACACACATTAAGCATTGTTTATTTGGCAAACATAATAATATAATATTACTTTAAACAACATTCATTTTGTTAATATACTTTAGAGTAAAATAGTTGTTGTTGAACAATTTTATAATGATAATATAAATATAAATAATATATTATAAATTTAATTATGTATAAATTGACAACAAAACGTACCAATGCAAATATATGTTTAAAAAATCAATACTAATCGATGTTATATGACAAGCGTTTGAATTGTGAGAAATTCAGTATTTTCAATTGGCAACATTATCAGAAATCAGTTGAACATTTCTTTTTGATATATGTAATAACTGATTCGAGTACAAATATCATCTGTCCTATCAGAAAAGCATGCAGAAAAAAAAAAAAATAAACCAAAATAAATTGAATTATATATTCTTCTAAGCCCTTAGCCAGATATATCATTAACAAATTTTATTTGGAAACACAGAAACATACAACACAAAATACAAATATAATTGTGTAAATACATATTTATTTAAACCAAACGTCATTGCTAATTTATACTGCTCGGGTCACTTGAGCTTTATGAAGATACTTAATTTTTTAAATTCTTAAAAAAATATCACAGTATGCATCACATCATAGTATTGGGTCACGATTCTGCTTTCTAAAAGTAAAATCGATAAATTAACATTTATTTAGTATATATAAAACAATAATAAACAAAAAAAAATCACCTATGCAGAATGACACTTGTGATGATGAATGGAGTGACGGACAAATATATAGGTTACTCACTCCAATTTTTATCTCCACTGGTATCACCGGTAGATGAACCACAATGTATGTCAATTTCTGTGATCGTGACTACAAATACAACAGACATATATCCGCTTAACATAGTATTGTATACATTAAATCCATCATAATTGATTCCATTATGCAACATTCTGCGCTACTATTCACGACAACAAAAAACATGTTCATTAATTTAGACAATATTGTATAAGCTTTTAATAATTGTACACAGTATAACACGATCTAGCTGAATGCATTTATAATGCTGTTTGCCATTCAATCGATTGTTCTATCTATGTATTGCATTTTTACTGTCCCCTATTATTTCCCTTGCCAATGATTTTGTTTTCTACTTTTGGAATATTCTTGCTATAACTTAAGCGTTATATACAGATCAGTAATAGAGTGTGATTGAACCTAGAAATATGATGTTAATGTCCTGTCTGTGGACTGGTTGAAAAATCGTCTCAATTACAAACTATGTGACTGAGTATTTATGCACTGATCTATTGAAATATTCAAGTGTATAACTGAATAATTATAATTGATCCTATATTTTCCAATGTTATATGTATATTAGAAACGTTAAATTATCATTGTAATGCCGCCAAATGTGTCCTTGATTTGTCAAAGTTATGTAAGATATGTAAGAATATACGTATAAATAATTTATTTAATTGTGATAATATTTGAATTTTGTTTTAATCGGTTCTAAAATCACCACAAATGATTTTATTGTACAATGTATAACAGTTATAACAGTTTTATCAGAAACAGATGTAATTAAATTCGATTGATTTGTTGTGATATTTATAATTGATAGTGTACATTACATTACATATTGATGAATTCGTGCATTTCTAAAAAAAAAAAAAGCGGGGTTTATTAAACAGTTCGACCTACATAATGTAGGCTGCTTTGTTCAAAAATTTATATTTTTTATTGATTTTTTACCATTGTCTAACATGTATATATCCAGTTTTATTGTAATTATTTTCGTATTTTTTCTTCAGTATTTTTAAAAAATTGATTTTCGAAAATAATAAATTTTCCAAACTTTTATTAAAAATTGTATAAGTGATATATGACAATGAAATAATGTACCTTTTTGTTTTAAATGAAATAAGTCCATCATCATTAATTCACCTTCTGCATTTTATATATTTTTCAACAGAAAAATTCTTTCCATTGTAAATTTTGTTTTAAGCAACGTCATTATTTTTATAAAAATTGTTGCGTCATTTTCATGAAATTCAACATTTTAGTTATGTAGCGTCAATGAAATAATGTAATGATGATGAAACGGAATGCAATCATCACAGAATGATATTGCATTTATATAATTTTGTTGAGGAAAATTTTACTATCGTCTGGAAGAATATATACGTGAATAAATTTTTGTCGTATTTAAACTTTGCGAATGAATGAACTGGCGATATTTTTCTTTTTATCCAATAATTTTTTTTTTTTATGATTTGCTATATATTTCGTAATAGTGATATACTGTGTCGTCTTTCGAAGTGTTATCAATTAAAAATGATGTAATTTAATTAATTAATATATTTCGACATTGTTGACAATACATTAAAGTTCATGAAAAATATCTTACTCTTCAATATGGCTACTGTGTTTGATACGGATGATGGCATCATGTCTTCCAACGAATGCAACGTATGTTGGGCATAAATGTGAGTATCTGGAATTCGTTTTTTTTTATTGTTTACACCTTAGCTAGAACCAAGTATTGTCATGATGTGAAGGTTTTTTTTTTATTGATTTTGCGTAATTTTTTTAGCCTCTTCTGGTAAACAAATTATTTAATGTGATTATCAGTTGTACGATCCTTAAAATCCGCAATAACTATATTACCCGATTTAGTAAAGAATGAAGCAAATTGTTTTTCTCTACCCTATAGTAGGATATGCTTTACACTGGACATTAATCTTGATCTTTAAATTTTGTATTGTCCTGCAATATAATCAATCTACATATATATTTATTTACCTTTGGATTACATTTAATTCCGTATATGTAATGTAATAATAAACAATATTTAAATATACATCATCACATCATTTATAGCCTCCTTCTGCATTATGTAATTTGTTAATTTTTAAATCTTTTTCCTATGTTATACATACAGAACCTGTAATTTACATTCATCGTAATATACTCATTTATCACATTATATGTTAATATATCAATCATATAAAACACAGAATAAATAGAAAATATGGATCATGTTAAATATTTCAACTTATATTTATATTTTATAATAATTATTTGGTGACGAATGGAGTGGCCGGTGTCTCAATCACAGTATATGTCAGTATTGGCGTGTGATCGAGGTTAAAACGATGTTTTTCATGTCGTGTTTGTAGGTAGCTGGGGATTTATGCACCATTTTACTGAACTATTCAAATGTATAACTGACTAATTATGTCGTTGGACTTACTTACCTGACTAGTAAATATCAGTAAATATTTGTTTATTAGAAAAAAAAAAAACTTCGCAGCATACAAGGCTTACAGTATTGACTTGAAAATATGTATTATTCAGTATCATTTTTTACGCTAAAAATAAATAGTTTGATATTATACACACATTTATTCAAACATGTTCACGATCAATAGCTGGCTTCGATTTTCCGGTCAACGTTGGAATGCGTCGATAGACTAGAAAACAACATGCTATTAAATGACACTAAATAATAAAAAAAAAATGTTTTAACACGAATGGAAAAGTATTATTAAATAATTTTGTTATTACGGGTACAAAGAGTGATAGTAATTACTACACGCTAAGTCGCATGTTTATCAATAAAATTATTAATTTTATCTTAATTACAGATATGAATAAAATGAAAATTAATACACTGTGTATATGTTCAAATTATAGACCATCAAAATTTTGTATTTTTAAGATACTCGTATATTGAATTTATTTATAATTTATTTTATTGATTCAATTTACTATTTGATATATTTATTGGTTGTTAGACTGAAGTGTTATTTATTAAATTATTTATTAAATAGATACTATTTTATTTGACGTAATGATAAAAAGAATGCTAATGCCCACTCAATGTCTTATAAGTCAGGACTACATGATACTATCAATGCATTAAATCAATATACTAACATGATAATATTTCATTTAAGTTAAAATACGTTAATTTTAAAGCAAATTTGTATGTACATTTATGTAATAATGTGTTGTCAGATTTCCAATTAATTAGTTATTTTAGATTTTTTTTTAAACAAATTAGAATATTACATAACTCTTAATCAACCTGCTGTGTCTATTAATCTAAAATTATATTTTTAAATTTCATATTTACGATTATTATATCGCATGTCCTATAGTCACTGAATTCAGGTATATTATGGAATACTATACGCAATGTCAATATATGATGTGTTTACCGTTTTCAATATTTAATCAACCAAAATTACTATAAGGTAATAAGTGGAAATCAGGAACTGGACAACTGTCCAGCATCACAAATTTAATAAATCAGTATTGCTAGCATTATCAATGCAGTATTTTTTTCAATCATCAAGCTTACAAATTCTTCATTGAAACATGGTTTTGTAACAGATGTTGACCTGTACAATACAACGATGGTAATATACATGTAACATCAAATGTGAACACAAATAATTCTAATTGAGATTTACCACCGGAAAAATATGGGAACAATTTATTATTATCCCGACTACCTAGTTTAGTGGTGAGTTGTTTTCTGGCCTAATTATATATTTTTTATATGTTTAGCCTTAATCACACGTCAAGAACTAGCATATTATATCATAATTGAAAAACTAATAATATTATTAGGTATATAACTTATTTCGTGCCGTTTTTTATCAAAATTTGTACACAAAACATGTACAATAGTATTATTCAAAGTATTCTCCATCGCCAGCCACCACTTTTTCCCATCTTCCTGGTAACATAT
>JANSTX010028955.1:384-14542 GCA_027564355.1 Penthetria funebris | reverse complement strand
ATAATTTCGCGACTATATATAATTTTATTTTTTGTTGACATGGATAAATGTGGCTTACATATATAGTGTGAAATATTTCACATATTTAGACTATTTAGAGCAAAATGTAGGTTCTTTCATAAAACATTCTATATATTAATATAATATATAGAATATTTAGAATATTTAGAGCAAATAAATATTACATTATGTGTGCATTTTTTATTATAATAATAACAATAATGTTATTTTGAATAATCGCACTCATTATTGGTAGCCTAAATAATTTGCAATATTTTTAGTGGTGGTCATAAGTGATTATGTAATACATATACTCGTATAATAGATGAGAAATTGTGTGATATTTGATCTGTGTTGCTAATTCAATTGAAAATATTCCAATAGGATTTACCTTTAAAATTTCGAATCAATTCGCCTCAGCATTTCAATTGTTCAAAATGCGAAAAAAATTAATTACACTATTTATCTAATATGTGCGCTTTAAAAAGTCATAAACAATCTGAAAAGCTAGAAATTTCCTCAAGTTGTACATATAAGAATATATTTGGTGTTATGACAAAATCTTTCCCCCCTCAAGATTTTCCTCACAAATTGCCTAAATTCAAAAGAAAATGCAAATTTAATTATAATTTTACCCCACATTGGTAAGTAATTAGCAATGCGATGTAAATTTGTCATTATTTAAATATGCATGTAACATCAAATGCCCTATACCACTTTAATAATTAACTAATTTTTTTTTTAAAATGTATAACCGCAATAATAGTTGTCCTGTTGTATATCTTAATAATTCAGTATAGAGTTAATTCCCAGCTACCTATACTTTTTCATTATGTGAGATATTTTTCGCCTAATCTTCAAATATGATGACGTGACAGATGACACCATATGCAGTTAATAATTGGGTTCTAGTAGACTAGAGTGTTAGTCGGTCAGTCCATTCCTCATCTCGTTACATGTGATTTAATGTATTTTCCATATTTGGGTGTGTGTATACGTATGATGTAAGTGATATTTAATTTGTTTTTTTATTAAAAAGTTGTATCTTATGGTAAATTAATTAATAATTTTTTTTTTATTTTTTATTTTTTTTTTAAAGATACAATAAATAAAATACAAAAACAAATTTATATATAAATAGTTATATTATTATTATTATATAAAAGTAGAATTATAAATAAATTCAAGTAGTATACTACTCTGAAGCATGGGCCAAATTGGCTTTCAGGTGTAGAAAACAATCTGGCGGCGGTGGACGTTCAGCATCATCAAATGCTAATTATGCAACAATAGCTACAGCTACTGCTACTGCTTCTGTTACTTCTACAATTATTGGTAGTAGTAGTGGTGGTGGTGGTGGTGGTGGTGGTGGCGGCGGTGTTAAATCAAGTAGTAGATCAGATAAAAATTCACGTTCAAATCGTATACCATTTCATAAACGTCAACCACCATATGGTTTAATATCAACTGCTAGCAGTTCTATAACAATGGGGGGTAGTACAAATATTATATCATCTACGTCTAATACTACTACTTCTACTACTACTACAACAAATACTACTACTACTAGTTCTACTACTTCTACTACTACTACTACTAATGGTACATCATCGGCTGCTGTTATTGCTGCCACTGCTGCCAATTCTTCTACAACAACAATACCATCAACAACAACAACAACACCAATTATGTCTGCAATAGCAACTTCAACAACATCTAATGGTTGTAATAACAGTGATACTATTGTTAATATTAATACAACAAATATTGCCAACAGTCAAAGGTTTGTCTTTACGCCAAAGCAAAAACTTAAACTGTAATAAATAAAGTAAAAAAATATTACAAAAAAAGAAAAAAAAAAGAAACACAAGACGAAAATATAAAAAAATTTAAAACCTTTTATCGAATTTTTGTTTAAAATACTTTTATCCACTATTTTCCAAAGAAAAATTATTAAATTTTTTTTAGAAATTTTCTTTTCTTTTTTTTAACATTTATTTTATTATTTTTTTTTTCATTTTTCATTTTTCATTACTGCTATTTTTTTTAAATGTCGCGTTATTTGTCGGTGTCTCACAATAAAATTTATGCTGCTGCTTGTAAATTGCTCTTTCTTTAAAAGGCACATAACACATTTAATATTTTCATTGTTGAACATCCTGCGGAATAAATCTTTGACTGTGATTCTATCAGTGTATGATATCAAAATTTTTTCAACTAAAATTAAATTGAGAAATATATATATATATATATATATATATATATACAGTTAAATGAATCGCAGAAGAGAAGTAGAGCTACAATGCCGACATTGACACAGTTGCAATAAGTGCAATAATAAACTAAATGCACATATTCTAATCAAATGTGTTGTACATATTATGTGGAACTGTACTACAAACTGTACTAAACTTTGAAAAAACTATTATGTTGCAGATTTTAGAATAAAATTTGATTTAAAGTGTGTAATGTTACGCCTATTTGGCGCATAGGGCGACATTACGATGTTGATTTGCCGTTTCAAATATTCGTTTAAGATAAAATGTAAACGCAAATAACTATAATTGAAATTTGTCAACTGGCAAATATAGGGTCAATCATAATTATCCAGTAATACATTTAAATATTTCATTAGAGTGCTGCTTAAATCCCCTGCCACCTACTTCGTTGTTGAGTTGTTTTTTCAACCTATCGATAAACATGACATTAACAACATCTTTTTAGCTTCGATCACACTCCATTACTGACATATACCATGATCGAGTTACCGGTGACACCGCGTGTAGATAAAGATTGGTTGAATAATCTCTATGATAGTCCGTTACTCCATTCGTATAATATATTAATAGTAATTTATTTTACTTACTAAAACTTATGAAAGATTGCTCTAGGTTTAGTTAAAAATAGAGATTCATACATAAATATAATTGAATCTATAATTTTTATATAGCGCAGACAGGAATTAATTATTGCTGATGAATATATTCGGTGCTTCGTGCAAAACCGTTGTTTTTTTTTTATTATTTTTTTTTTTTAAACTACACAATGTATCTGCATTTTATAGAAAGTTGTAAAATTACATTATTTCATAGTTTAGATGAACTGTGTCAGCACATTTAATCTACACTCATGTGACCTTTACATTGGAAAATGTTTACTATACGTGGTACTACATTAATTTTGCTATTATCATAAAGGCAGTTATTTCAAAATCGATCACTCGTGTTACCGCTACGGTCTTAAATTTCAAGAACGTGGTACAATTAAATAATTACTAGTAAAAGAACAACATGAAATTTGAAAACAATTTTTTTAATTAAAAGAATGGAAATTTAAATGTAATTTGCTTTGCTTTAGCTTTAGGCTGTACACATAGTAGACTGCTTCTCATTATTTTAATATTTGGAAAAACTATTAATTTTTATTTTATTTATTTTTTGGATTGGGCAATAATATTTTGGTTGGTGTGGTTGATTGTATAATGTAATGTTGACTTGGTTTTTTATTATTATTATTATTATTATTAATAATATTATTAAAATTAATGTTAGTGAAATTTCGTGTATAAGATGAATCATTCGCATTCATATATTTATAAAACATTGCATGGGTTTAACATTTCAATAGGCATCGACTGTTTATTTTGTTTTATTGATCATTTCGTTAATAATATATATCTGACTATTATTATCAGATAACATATGACACTACAATATTAACTTAGTTTGTAAATGTACTATGAAACACGTCTTTGAACGGTTACAAATTTGATTAATTCCCTATGTAAATTTACTATCGTCTTAGCGAAATTTGTAAATATTCCATTCGCCTTAAAATTGTCAATAAAATTTTTTTTCATTGTTTTGAGTATTATATCTCCAAAATAAATATTTCTTTCCAACAATACGATTGATTCTCAACGAAATGTGACACACATCAACTACCAAATATAAATCCGAGAATTTTTGATAACCCAACGGATTAAAGAACGGACACTGAACAATTCATTCAATGGAAGTAAAAAAAATATGAATTATACATACTTGCCGTGTACACACTTCAAATGCTAGCCTGCAAGACATGTAACATGCCCCAGGAAAATGATTTTGAAACAGCATATTGTTGTTTCTATTACAATTGATGTATAAGTACATATAAGTACGTTACAATCATTAGCTATCATCAATTCCATAAGATGTATATATAAATGAAGCTTAGGAATTAATATGTTAACGTATTTAGAATTAACACATTTTTATTGTAACGTAGATACATACGCATACATACACCGACCACACATAAATGATGATAAATTAATTAAAACATTTTGAAACAAGTCCTAATGTATTTTTTATAAAATATTTTTAAATTTTAAATTATTCTCTTAAAATAAATAACAAATTCCTACATTTTTGGTTTATGGTATCCGTTTTTATTTTAGTTGTTTATTTTTCTGTTGAATGCTTTAACCATATTTTCTTCTATGCCACGCTGTTAGCGGTATAGAGACTGACATTTAAAATATTCAAAATCATATTGTTAAAATCAAAGAAAAATCACATAATTTTACATTAAAATGTTTAGTTCTTTTTATTAATTATTTTTTTTGTTTAAATTATTAAAATAACAATAAATAAATAAAATATAAAATTTTAAAATAAATAAATCATTCAGAATAATTCATAATTTTTTCTCTTTCTTTTTTATCCAAAAAAAAAAAATAAAAATTATTTGAAAAAATAATCAAATAGATCATCTGGTGGATGTACACCTCATCATAGTAGTGGAGGCGGCAACAGCGGTGGCGGATCTCTTTCATATACAACACGTAATCCAAATTCGATACCTGAATCTCTAAATGCAATACCATCAGTTGGTTCACCGGGTAGTGCTGGACCATCACCACATCCAAATTCAACATTATCGCAACCAACATCTGTACCACCATCGGATCAGGTAAGCAATAAATTGTTATTATAAAAAATTAAAACTAAATACAAACTACAAATTTTTTTTATTAATTTAAATATTTTTCATTAAAGTTAATGGCTGTTATATCACCAATTGGTCCATCATCAGTTACAAATGTTGAACCAAATACACCAATTGAACATATAGATAAAAATACACCAGCACCGACACCAACTGATCCACAAGATAGTAAAAGTACAACGGCATCACCATATGTTCAACCGGCACCACCAAGTGTTGAGCCACCATTATCCGTTGAACAGCCATCACAACAACAACTACCATCACAGCAGCAAACAATTAGAATTGATCTACCATTAAGTGTTAATGATGGTAGTAATAATAATAATAATAATAATAATAATAATAATAGTGCTGGGAATAATATTAGTGCAAATTTACAAACAAATAACAGTAATAATGTTAATAGTAATAATAATAATAATAATAATAATAATGTTAGCAATAATGATATAAATAGTAGTGTTAATAATGACAGTAATAGTGTTAATAGTAATAACGTTAATAATATTAATAATAATAGTAACAACATTGGTAATAACAGTAATAATAATGGTGTTAATAACAATGCAAATAAAAATAGTGGCAATAATAATAGTGTTGGTGGTAGCAATAGTGTTAATAATAGTTTAAATTCAGATATTAAAAGTATTTTAACACTATTGAAAAGACCAATGTTAAGTTCAAGAGACTATGAAAATATTGTGGACGACGATTATTCACCACATCAACTTTTATATGATTATTCAACGTGGGATGCATGGTAATTAGATTTTATTTTAACATTATCCATTATATTGCAATTAGCCCGCATGGATAGGCATTTAAATTGTGTATTATTAAATAACCGCCCCATTAAAAATGGTTAAGATTAACCATTCCGATTTATTGAATACCTTATTGCATTACAGCTGTTAAAAAATTGTGTTATATTTTTCTTCATTGAGTTAAAATGCAGATGTTTTATTTGTTTCAACACGTTTTCAAGTAGATGATTTTCATTCATATGTGTAATGCATATAATATCTCTTATTGTACCCCCCCCCCCCATATTCAATTTTCCGCTACTGCAGCTAATTAAATGTTCATAGACATTATGATCGAATACTTACAAGAAGTGTAACATATATACATATGTGTATTGAATTGGGGAGACTTACAAATTAAATTAATAATACTACTAATATCAGTATATTCATCAGTAAGTATATGTATGTATCATTAATTGATGATTGCACGAATTAACCAAAACTATTTTATTCTGGTTGATGAGAATAGGGTTTGTTTTGTCGTTGAGGTTTTTTTTTTTTCCTAAGATAAGTACTTAATTTACGCATTAGCTATAAATTGTTTGTAAATATTTTATAGGATGAATCATCCAGTAAAACGTTCAAAACCAAATGAAGAACTAGCAAAATTAAATCAAAATCGTTTCAAACGTGATATATATGCAGATCAAATTCAACATACACAATCACAATTTCCATCATCTCCATCATATAATGCAAATGCCATTTTGATGGAAAATCAAATAAAAACTGAAATATTAACGGAAGAGGAATTAATGGCACGAAATCATCAATCATCATTGTTATTACAAGCACATGAAATTAAACAAGAGGTCACCGGTACTGATGTTGAAGATGAAAATGGTAAAATTGTAAGTGGCAATTTGTTTACAAGTGAAGGACTTCAAGCATCTTACAAAGACTTGGAACAATTATTTGACAATTCTGATGATAATTCAGGTGATGAATCTGGGGTGAGTAGTTTTTTTTTTTTTTATATATATATTTTAATATTTATTGTTTATGTAAAAAGAAGAAATGTTTACATTTTATTTTTATTTTTATAATTTATAGTTACAAGTACATACACCACCCGGTTCAAATAAATCATTTATCGGTTCAGAGGATACAAAACGTTGTTTAAGTTCGAATAATAATCATCATCCAAATACTGGTATATTGCGTCCAGAAGAATTATCAAAAATGTTTCCAACACCACCAAGTCTTGAACATCATCCAAATTCAAGTCCATGTGGTGGTGGTTTATCTGATGTACAATTGGATATATTTGAGTCACCAAATCTTGGTAGCCCTATCGTTGAACCAATTGAGGTAAACATTTTATTTTTTAGTAATATTTCTTATTTATATTAAATTTTTTTTTATTCTTTTATAGGATTGGTCATATGTATTTGTTCCACCACAAATTTGTAAATTTGTAGGTGCTTCTAAATATGCACCGTTAACAAATTTACCAAGTCAAACACAACCACCAATAATTCTTCCACAAAATTGTATTTATAAACCTTCATGGTTACAGCAGCAACAACAACAACAACAACAAAAACAACAACATAACAATAATAATGGTAATAGTAATAAGACAACAAATAATAATCATGAAAAATCACAATCAAATCAACAACAACAACAGCAGCACCAACAGCAGATGCAGCAACAGCAACAGCAACAACTTCAACATCAACATCAACAACAATTAATAAATATGCAAAACACTGCAAGAATACCAACACCAAATCATTTATCAAGACCATCATCAGTATTATCAACTTCATCATCATCAGGAATTGTTGGTATGCCACCAATTTCTGTTGGTGGTAATAGTAATAATAATAATAGTATGGTCAATTTTCTTGGTCCCGTACCTAATAATATGTTAATGCATATGAATATGAACAATATGAATATGCAACAACATGTAGGTAATATGGCTGGATTGAGGCCAGATTTATCACCAATTTCTCCGATACCAACTGGTATCGGTGTTGGTGGTTGCGGTGGCATTGGTCCACCATATCCGGGTGGTATGAACAGTTTAAATAATAATAATAATGCAAATAATATAATGACAGCTAGCAGTCCAATTCATCCACTTCATCCAAATAATAATCCACAACATCATATGAATATGAATCCATATAGACGAAATTTGTTACCTCCACCGCCACCATATGAAATAGCCGTTGCCAGTCCAGCAACATCAACAACATCATCATCTTATTTAAATAAACATTTCACTACCGATGAATTATCGGGCGGCGGTGGACGACACTCGTCCACAACAACACCACAACCATTATCTAATATATCAACAACAGCTATTGTACATAGAGTGCCTGAAGCAAATGCATTATTAGTAAATGTATTATTATATGATACATCGTTAAATATATTTAAAGATCATAATTTTGATAGTTGTACATTATGCGTGTGTAATGCGGGTAATAAATGTGTTGGAAATATACGTGGTTCAGATTCTGGTATATATCTTTCGTTACCGGGCAGTACTTTTAATCCAATTGCATCAGCATCGGGTACCACAATATTGTCTGCATCATTAGCAACAGGAACAATGGGAACAACACCGACAGTTTCAACACCAACATCATTTAATAATAATAATAATAATAATAATAATGGTTCATTCAGTGTCGAATCACCATTAGGTATTGGATTACAAAATAATAACAACACCAACAGTAACAGCAATAGTAATAATAATTTAATTAATACCAATTATAGTAATGGTTATGTTGATGATGATCCAATTAAATGCTCATGTGGTTTTAGTGCTGTTGTTAATAGAAAATTAGCACATCGATCTGGTTTATTTTATGAAGATGAATTAGAAATTACTGGCATGGCTGAAGATCCAATTAATTATAAGAAAACATTACAATTATCATATATTATTGGTAATACTAGTAAAAATGAAAACAGTATTAATAGTAATAACAACAATAACAATAGTAGTAATAATATTGGTAATATTGTAAATATAAAACAAGAAATAACAACAGTTACATCAAATGAACGTGAGTTAAATGATAATACAATGTCAACACAAATAATGATGGATTTATTACGGGAACAATGTGCATTGGTACAAAGTTCAACTAGTTCAATTCAACGTGTCGTAAAACGTTTTCGTAGTATATCCACATTACACAGTGCAGCCAATTCAATGTTAAATGTACTTGAATATACAGATGCACATGATATTATTAGTTTGGCATTAGAACAAAGTCGTTCAATATACGAAAGTAATTTATTTAATCGAATGGACCAACAACAACAGCAGCAACAAAATACACAACCAAACCAACAACAAAATCAACAACAAAACCAACAACAGCAACAACACCAACAGCAACAACACCAACAGCAACAACAGCAACAGCAGCATCAGCATCAACAACAACAACAGCAGCTGCACCAACAACCGCTTCATCATAATCAACATCAGCAGTCACAACAGCAACAGCATCATCATAATCATCAACAACAACAACACCTTAATCAACAACAAAATCTTAATCAACAACATTTAAATCAACAACATCTTCATCATCAAAATTTGCATCATCAACCACATATGCAACATCATCATTTACAAATGCCTCAACATCAACAAATGCAATTACATCAACATCAACAGCATCAACAACATCATCAACAACAACATCAGCATCAATTACTTCAACAACAACATCATTCACTTCAAACACCACATCATCATCAACAACAATTACTTCAACAACAACAACAACAGCAACATTTACAAATGCAGCAACAACAACAACTTCATCATCATCAACAGCAACAACATCATCACCAACAACAACAACATCAACACCAACAACATCTGCAGCACCAACATCAACAGCTTTCCCACCAACATTCACAGCAAGCAGTGCAACAGAATTCACAACATCAGTTATCACAACAGCAACATCAACAACATCAACAACATCAACAACATCAACATCAACAACAACAACAACAACAACAACAACAACATCATCATCAACAACAACAACAACACCAACAACAACTACTATCACAGCACCATAATTCAAATCAGCAATCACCTCAATCTCAAAATAATCAAAAATTACTATCATCAAAAACCGCAACGAATTTAATAAATGTACATAAATGGCCATTCGTGCGAGCAAATGGTCCAAAAAGTAACCATGATATTATACGTATAATGAAATCAATGCAACCACTGTTACAAGATGCATTTCATAAAAAGTGTACAACACGTTTATGGGATGCACCGTATACAGTACAGGGTCCATTGACATGGCGTCAATTTCATCGTATGGCATCATCAAGTTCGGGTCAATGTGAACCGCAGCCAATACCATCGGTTGTGGTTGGTCATGAAAAAGATTGGCTATCCGTATCACCATATGCCATACAATATTGGGATAAACTATTACTTGAACCATATTCATATGGACGTGATATTGCCTATATTGTTATTGCACCAGAAAATGATTACATAATATCACATGCCAAAACATTTTTTAAAGAACTTAGTACCGCCTATGAAATGTGTAAATTGGGTAAACATAATCCAATTAAAGGTTGGGATGGTATTTTACGTGTTGGAAAATCACTGAATCGAAATAATAGTTATAATAATGGTGGTAACACTGCTACTAATACAGCTACTACTACTTCTACTACAACTGGTAATAGTGCAACAGATGGTATTGATGAATGGTTTCCAATGATTGGTGATAGTAAAACATGTGAATTATTAAAATTATATGCACAAACGTGTCAGCAACTTTTAGTACCGTACTTATCAAAAATTCCGACAGATAAAAGTTTACTGGATCCACCGGAAAGTGCAAGCACCAATAATTTAAATATTAAAGATCGTTCGCTGCCAAGCCCAATGTTACCACCTAGTACACCAGATCCATCATTGCAGTCGTCAAGCAGTGACAAAGCACCAAGTACACCAAAATCATCTGATAATGGTCAGTGTGTTTTATTTATTTTTTATTTTACATTTTTCCAACTGATTGATAGCCTCAGAATAATTCACTGTACAATTATTGGAGTTATTTAATTTTTTAAATTTTTCATTTTTTCATTTTCATTCTCTAAAATGTTAAAATTTCTATTTTTTTTCTTCAATTAGACAATGACAGTCAACGTGAATCTCTAAATAGTTCATCATCGTCAACTACAACAGAATCATTTGGTTCAATAAAAGATGAAATAAATCCACCATGTATTGTTATTTATGTGTTGGATCCATTTTCAATGGGTAACGATTCACAAGAAGTACAAAGTTTATCATGTTTAATATTATTAAGATGTTATTCAAATATATTATCATCGATACCGGAATCGGTACGTAGTAATATAAATTTTCAAATAATCTCATTGGAAAGTATTATGGAATTGGGACGTACTAGAGATCGTAATCGTTCCAGTGATGAAATGCGTTATCTTGCATTAAGTGTATTTTCACAATGTAGACGTCAATTAACACATAGTGCAACTGTAAAAAGTTTAACCGGATTTGGTACGGCCGCTAATTTAGAATTATTTTTAAAGAATAAAGACGATAAAAATCGAATACCATATAAATTGTATACACCACCGTATATATTGTCGGGACGTCATGAAAAAAGTGAAAATACCGAAACATTTGGTACAACCAGTATTGAACAACAATCATCGATTATGTATTGTAGTTATTGTTTGTCGGAAGATCAACGTTGGTTGTTGGCTGTGGCGACCGACGATCGAGGGGAATTATTGGAAACGACAACAATAAATATTGATATACCGAATCGGAAGCGGCGTAAAAAGGCACCGGCACGTCGTTTAGGTTTACAAAAATTAATGGATTTTATAATTGGTGTTATATCACAAAGTGCTCAACCATGGCGTTTGGTTATCGGACGTATCGGACGCATTGGTCACGGTGAATTAAAAGGTTGGAGTTTATTATTGAGCAAACAGAATTTATTGAAAGCATCGAAACAATTGAAAGATATATGTGAACAATGTTCATTAATGTATCCGCACGGTGTGCCCAGTATATTAAGTGCATGTTTGGTAACATTAGAGCCGGATTCAAATTTACGTGTTATGCCCGATCAATTTACGCCCGACGAACGGTTCAGTCAAATATCAATGCAATCGGCATTATCAACACCGCAAGATGTAACTTGTACACATATCTTAGTTTTTCCAACAAGTGCCGTTGCACAGGTTTGTTTGACTTTTTCGTTTTTATTTATTTAATTAATTTTTTATTTATTTATTTATTTTTTTTATTGTTATTTACAGTCATCACAATCTGCATTTCATGAGACACATATCAATGGTTTTGATGAAGGTGAATTATTTGTTTTGGGTGACGGTGATGATGATGATGTTAATATGAATGGAATTGAAGATATTTTTGGAAATGATTGGGACAGTAAGTGGTTTCATTTTTCTTTTCGTTATTATTCCATCTTTTTTATATTATTGTACTAATGATAATTGTTTTTATTTGCAATTTAATTTTAAAGATGATATACAAATGCCACAAACAAGTCCTGAAAGAGGGTCACGTACTGGAAGTCCAAATGGATTAGAGGACAATCGTAGTCGACAGAGTTCTGGACCAGGTGGCGTAAATTGTGGTTTTAGTCGAAATAATCATTTACAACAAGATTCAGAAGAGGTATTTATTTTCGTTTTTATTTTTTATGATAATAATTTAAGAATAAATTATTATGTTTCACATGTTTGAAATAGAATTATTCGAATAAAATATAAGTTTTATGTTTTGAATTTACTTAAAAACATATCACAACAACTATTGCATTGTAATAATTTGACTGCTGTTTTGCCGTTTTTACTTGCATTAACTCGTCTATTATGTGATCATTTGGGTTAATTGGGTTAAACTGATCGTTTACGATTGTATAAGTGTCTGCAAAAATTTTCCGGTTATTAGTCAATCAATTATTTAAATATTTTCTAAAATTGTATTGTATTCCGTTTTCGAGCAAAATTATTAATTAAGCAACTGATTTATGATTTGATTAAATTCAGTAGATATTTATTGCATAGCGAATTTTTCTTCTGGAATTTAGTTTTATGATTTCAATGAAGTAAGTGTCATGTTGTGAATAATGGAACAGAATTATGAACTGGTTGTTCATTCATTCACCAGTCTTTCTTTGCAAATGAACGACACGATGACTAAAATTATTTTTAATATTACCAATGAAAAAAATTTGCATAAATTTTTTTATGAATTTCAGTTATAATTGTCGAGTCCGCATTGAAGTTTTTCAAGTGCTTTAACATTTAATATTTTCCGTTTGTCTATATTGGTCACGTCACGTAAATTAAAAGTGTACATTTAGTATCAAACACACTACTACTACTATATATTATAATTTTGTTATATATGTTTAATTTAAATAGTTGAAACACTACTTCTGGTGCTTCCGCCGATCTCATTCTTTTTATTATAATTGTTTGTAATTATTATTTTTTTTTTTTTATTTTTTTTTTTTAGGTTGGCCAAGTCTTACAACAACCATTAGCCTTAGGATATTTAGTATCAACAGCACCAACAGGACGTATGCCATCATGGTTTTGGTCATCATGTCCACATTTAGAGAATGTATGTCCTGTTTTTCTAAAAACTGCCTTACATTTACATAGTCCATCGATACAACAAAATACGGATGATTTATTACAACAAAATCAATCATCAGCAACTGATCATCCATTGGATTCAAATTTTACAGCCGATGTTTTACGTTATGTACTTGAAGGTTATAATGTTTTATCATGGTTAGCAATGGATTCAAATACACATGATCGTTTATCATGTTTACCTATTCATGTACAAGTGTTAATGCAACTTTATCATATGACTGCAGCAATGGCATAGACATAATAATTTACATTGAGCGTTTTTTTTTTTTTTATTTTTGATAAATAGATAAATTTTAGTTATTTATTTAATACAAATTATGGTGAATATGGTGATATGTTGACAACAGCACACACACACACACACACACATGGGAGTAATATAATAATTTTTGGATAAGTAAGATCATAGTGAATTATGACATCATTCAAAAGATAAAATAATTGAAAACATAAATTAGTTAAAATTATTCAACAATTTCTTAGAGGTTTTTTTGTTATTTAATTATTTATTTCATTTTTTTTAAACAAACACTCCCTCTCTCCTCACTATTGTGATTGATTGATTCATTGATTGATTCATTGATTGATTGATTGATTGATTGATTGATTGATTGATTGATTGATTGATTGATTGATTGATTGATTGATTGATTGATTGA
>JANSTX010028944.1:0-14546 GCA_027564355.1 Penthetria funebris | reverse complement strand
GGCACACGGCCAATAGGTAGACCTCCGAAGAGATGGCGAGAGAGTTGGACATCCGCATCTCAAAATTAACTGAAAATTAAATGTCCTAGAAAAACACAGGTCCATGACCTAACGAAAGAAGAAGAAGAAGAAGAAGAATTGTACTTTGACGTTTTGAACGAGATTTGATTGTATGAACGCTGCAAAAATATTACACAATTAACTCAATTTTGTTATTAGTACTATTAAAACAATGCGAAATTTACTGTGACACTGCGAAATTTGAATCATCATGTTATAAGTTCAAGATTTCGCCAGATTCCGTTAATAACAACTAATATAATGACTTTAATATCGCATGCGATTGACTTAAAGATAAAACTTAAAATATGTTGAATATGCTGCGCAGAATAATAAATTACTAACAGATTCATGTTCTGAGTACATTTTAACAAATTCTATGATAGATGCTGACGTATGTCTAGTAGGCTTCATTAGCTGATTTACCCCTGTATCACACGGTTTGCATTACATAATAGAATAGGACTTTTAGCCAGCAAATTATTCTAGAATTAATGGACAAGCTGTTCTCCTTGCCTGATATTGTGGAATTGTCATAGCATATTAATAATCGAAATGTTTCAATTACTCATTTAAACAGTAATCAAAAAGATGATATTCTAGTCCTGTCTAATCATATATAGTGATCATTTGCTGACATTTCTCATGTAAATTAACGAAAACATACCCTCTTAATATTCATATACTTCTGTTAATATTCTTTGATCAAAAATCTGTTAATTTATTTTTATGGGCACTTAATATAACCTAATACTTTTTGTGTAATTAATTAAAAAATGAACTCATTTAACGGTAATTTTTTTTTTTTTTGCTTTTATTCCATATACCAGTACATCGTATCTAATTTTATAATCATCTATTTATACAGTCAAACCCAGTATACACTCCTACCAATAAATACCATATACAATATAGCATAAAAAAGGAAAAACTAAATGAAAAATCATTTAAAATCCTTAATAACAAAGGAAAAATGAAAAAAAAACTTTACTAATTGCAATATAAATAACTTGGGGAAGAAAAAGTTTACTTTTCAAATTTCTGCAACCCCAAAATTTCATTATTTTTTTTTCAGTTAATAAATTTTATGTGTAAGACGATAATTATCATTTTTATCCATTTAATTACTCCTTGCTCATATTTTAGGCTATCGCATATATCATAAGATTATTTATTATATTATGATGTGTTTTGCTTAATAACTAATTGGATCAAAAGCAGCTTACAAATTATAATACAATCAAAACAAATTTTAAATTATCAAAGTTTATAAAATCCTATTAATTTATAATTTTATTACTTTTCCAATAAGTTTGGTAGACTTTTAGACTCTCCCTTAATTATATTTGCCTTAGCATTTCCGTTTATCGAAACATAGAATTTCCTAGAAAAATTTAATATAGCATTTTAAGTATTATATGAATTTTTAAGGCATCTTATTTTCAATTTTTTTTTTTTTTTTTTTAATTCAATGTAAATAATTACTGATATTTATTTGATTTCTATTTAAAATTTAATTATCTCATTAATACAGTGAGTATCAAATTACTTCTAAGGATATATCAAAATAGTTTAATATGCACTACTAATTCTACGCATATAAATGATCTTCATGTTCATCAAATTAATAAAAAGAATAAAAGAATACCATAAATTGACGATGATCTTGTTATGATCTTGTTTTTAATATAATTGGTTCTTACTTATTCGAATAAATGATTTATTTCACGATATACCAGAGATAGTGTACAGAATCACATATAGCGCCTAAGATTGAAATATGATACGATGACGATCTATAGGTTATAACTAAACTTGAACCGATAAAATTAGTACATAGATAATACAAAAATTTAAGTGCTTAAATTGTGGAACTACATTTAATAATGACTTTTTTTTTTATTTACTGGACAAAGCTACTTGGCATGCAAACTGGAAAACTCACTATTTGCTATACATAGATTCATTGTTATTGATGTTTGCAGTGATTACTATATGGATCAGATTCATATATTAAACTAGTAACAAATATGCGAATGTAGATTTAAGGAACATCAAATCTGTAACCACCATAATGTCGATATCTGACTAGCAGGCTCATTTTGTTCGATCCATATATTCTAAGATACGATTCAAAATATTTGTATATGATTCTCGTGCATTATACATGTTTATATATGATCTGAATCCAGATCAAAAATGAAATGTTAGATTTGAACAATTCATATTGCAACAACATCAATTACTACTTTCACTTATGTGATACCACATGGTATGACACATACTCAAGTTCTTCGCCCTTCAGTGCTTTGACATGAAGTATATTTGACGTACGTAAACAATTATAAAATTTCTTCGAATTATATGAAATTTTACGTTACTATGATATTGTCATTACTGATCTTATAGATTTTTATAATTAAATATTCTTCATAATTTCTAATTTCTATAAATAAATAATAATATTTATAATTTCTGTTTAATTTCAGTACGATAAATACTCAAATCATGAAAATAGACCGAAAAATTTACTTTTAAAATCAGTAGCAACGAATGTACCATCACAAGATCTAATTCTAGGATCATATTTTAATACTAATTCCAAGGATATTACAACAAATGGTGTAGATTTGGATATAAATGTACATGCTATCAAAAATATGCTAATGGCAACAAGGGTGCCAGAAAGTTGTGTATAATAAAATTTAATAGAAGTTTACGTTTGTTTATTTATTTTATTATTTTTTTTTTTTCGTTTTGTAAAAATATTTAAAAAGTAAGAAATAAATATTAATGAATATAATTAAATCATAAAAAAAAAAAATATAAATAAAAATTCAAGAAACCAGAAAGTGCTTCGATAAATTAATCTTGAACAAATTCGTAATTTAAAACATTAAAAACTAAATTATCAAAAAAAAAAAAAAAAACATAAAAAGTGAAGCGAAAGTATTACTGAAATTTAATTAATACAGAAAATAATTGAAAGTATCGGTAAGCGTTAAATAGAAACTACAGCTCCGATAAAATAAGTTCTGGGGTTTTTTTTTTTTTTATTATTATCCTTGGTATTTAAATGCTCTAAAAGGATACACATATTTTGTAATATTAATAAATAATAATGGAATGATAATGAAAATTAATCTTTTTAATTCTTCATCTTGTAAATAAATAACTGAATTTAACATTATCCTCCCTGAGATCAAACCATATCCTAATTCATTATATCATTGTTGTTAGACTTAAGTTGTTAGTAATTTTAAGCAAAAAAAAAAAAAAAGAAAAAAAAATGTAAAAAGAAAAAAATTTAAAAATGGCATTTTTAGATTATTAAAAAAGTGATAATTGAAAAATAAATAAAAACAGAAAATAAATGATTTTAAAAAAAACGGATTATCGAATGTTTTATTTACGCATTTGTTTAAATACCAAGAGATTTTGGACTACTGATTTGACCCAGATTTGTTCTTTCGAGTACACATAAAACGTTGAACAAATTCTATTATTAGGTTTATACAATTTAAATACCTCGATTATGAAACTATTGGTAAATCAATTCACTAAATCTCGTTTGAAATATTTTAAATGACGAATCAAAGTTATTTAAAAATCAGCATATAACTCAATGTGGAGGGAATTTAAAAATAAATTCAACTCTTCTGCTAAAGGCACATGAACAAGAAATAACATGACGTTATCAAGACAAAATGGATACCGAAAGAAGCATCAAAAATGGCGGCTGAAAATCGTACTAAATATCGCATCAAAAATGGCGTCTGACTATCGCAACAAAAATAGCATCTCAAAACAGCATCCAATATGGTGTCATCAAAATAGCGACATTACTGATAAGTGGGTAATACTTCAATAGGCTTAGATTCGAGTGGTTGCGACCTATTAAACAATACTTTACCTATGTAAAGTATTGTTTAATAGGTCGCAACCACTTTGATTGATAAACATTTTCGTATGCATTACAGTTACTCTTGTGAGGGCCAGTCATCAAAATAAATCTGCTAAAATTTAATTTCAGGTCAGGGTTGCTAATTTAAAATTAAAATGTTAGAAAACCACAGTCGTAATAAAATATCTCAAAATCATCAAATATGTAACCAATGAAATGCATGTATTTTTGCCATTTTAAAAATTTATATAAATTTACACAATTGACTGAATAATTTACAGTTAATTTCAAATACACCTACTTCATTTTTAAAAAGAAGCAATTAAATTTGAAACACACCTCAATACAATCGAAAACCAATTAAAATTCGTGACTAAAAAACGGCATTTTAAAATTTAAAATATATTTCCAAATCAGTAGAAACTAGTGCGGCCAATGAGATTTTAAAATAAATACTTTTAAAGTTTTTGTTTAAAATTTAGATAAGTAGAATAAAATTTGTTTTATTATTTTATTATAATTGTATTAAAGAAAACATTGAAAACATGAAGATGATAAATCTGTCATAAAAAATGTATTCTAATGATTCTGATTATGTTGCAAATTCCATTAAATTTTACATCAAGTACGAGTATATGCAATTGATTTTCTATCACAATAATTGATCTATTGAAATAGAAAATTGTACTGTAGTAACTTAATTTACTGAACTTCTTTATAGTAACTCAAATGAAGATATAAATACTCGTCACTATGTTTAACAATAATGTCGGAATAAAATTGATCAACAACATTTTATCCAAATCTAGGATTGTGTATCAGGAGATCATATCTAATAGAAAGCCATTCATAACGATTGTTATATAATAGTTCCAAGTTCCAGCTTGAAGCATTATCGAGATATATTTGGAAGTTTTAATTAATAATATCTTCTGATAATTCTGTTTTCCTGATACATATTCCAAAAAGTAGGATAAAATGAAGCTATTTCTTGAATTTCAAAAATATTCACCATAATGGCAATGTTGACTTGAAATTTACCAATTATAAGTTGCTGTATCAGGAGCACATAAATATTAGTAAATGTTTTCCTGAAGAAAAATTGACGTATCTCTTAAACTGAATATGCACGTCTAATATTTGATGTTTATAAATCCCACTCTTAATTATCTGACTTGATTATAATAAAAAATTGGGAAAACTAAGGTATAACTTAGTGTTTAGTATATCGTTAGTGAAAGATGTCCAAATGTTGAATATGCATATGTTAGACATCAAAACTAACTTCAAAATTGAAATATTTTCACAAATATTTTCTTCTAATTTAGTGCTAGTCGTACAGATTTACTTAAATCAGAATAAAGTAGTTTTAAAATTTATAAAATATCTATGACTTGTGTTAATTGTAGGTAACATAAATCAGACAATTTGATCAATTAAAAAATATTTTAGGGTGTGAATTGAGATCATATTTATCTGTGGTTGGTTTTCATCTCTCAAATGAATCCATAAGAAGCTTGATAAGAAGTCAATAATTGTATACAAACGGTACTTAAAATAAGTTAAATTTAATGGCAGATTTAAATTCTTTTTTTTTTATTTTTTAATGGGAGTTTAAGTTCAACAAGTTATACGTGTAATTGTTTCATATATATGCGTTTTATTATGCATTACAAATAACATAATAATAAATGATACAACACAAAACAGTTTTATATTGAAAAAAGGAAAAATAAAATGATAACAAAAACAAAACAACAACAAGAACAATTTTGTATTGGATATCTCTTATATAAATCTCTTAACGATTTCGAAGATGCAACCTTCTAAAGTCTATAACTCTTTTTATTACCCCATTGAGAATAATACTATCTGTTTGGATAGTGAATTCTTTTATAATAAATTACACTCAGTAGAGTTAAAATTTGTGAAAATAGAGATTTATCTAAATCCGTGAAATAGTAAAAAAAAGAGGAAAATTGAATGCAAGTACAACATTAGAAAATTCAAGTGCGGAAACTAATGTAATAACATAGTTTTTAAATTGTATTTTGTAATGATTATCTAGAATCTTTGACAAACTTCACAATTATCTATATTAATCTCAAGTTATTTCTACAAAGACAAATGGAGTGGACGACTAAGAGTCATGATACTCTACACAGCATTTAGTTGGAGCCATAAGGAATATCCAACTTAACTATGTTATAAACATTTTAGAAGAAGCGTCAGTAAAACATAATTGGTCTTATACAGCAGGTAAATGTTAACTATAAGGAGTATCCAACTTTACGATCTTATAAACATTTTAGAAGAAGCTACAGTTAAACATAATTGGTAGTATACAGCAGGTAAATTTTAACAACGAAATGCGAATTAAACTAAAAGCTTACAAATATACAAATACCAATATTAACTGGAATCTGTTAAACATTTTTTATGGAAAACAGAATATATCGCTGTTAAAGTTATAGATTTTGTTGTCTGATGTGAAGGGATATAGTTGCTCGTAATACATCTTCAGAATTTATCAACAATCCTATAATAAGATTAATTGAGGCTGATTTTCATTATTAATGCATTAATAACTTCGGCAAAAAATCAAAAGTTTGCGAAAAAAGTTATACCAAATATCTTCAAGTGTTCAGAAATTATTTTAGTTCTTCTTAAAAGGCCCTTATGATAATCTTATTTTACTATGATCTATGGGACCTGGTTTTCCAGAAAATAAAATATTTTAATTAGAAACATTTTTCCTTCACTCTACATTTTTATTCAAGACAAATTTCGTAAAATATTTAAGAAAAACAATCTTTACATATGCTAAAAGTTTTTAAATTTTCAAATATATCTTTTGATGCACTTTGAAGACGAATCAAAAATGATTTATTTGCTATTTCTGGTAGATATTTTTTAATAGAATGTATGGTTTTAGTGTCATATAATATAATATTTCTATACCACTTAACAATGAACCACCCAAAAATAGTCCAACAACACCTCCAAATCCAACTGAAATGAATAAAATCAAATTATGCAATAAATTCATAAAGTATCTGAAGTCTAAACATTTAAACTCTCAGCAACTTATATAATCTGTTGTCTGATTTTATAATTTTATAAGAGAACATAGAGAAAGAAACAGGACTCTGGTTTACACAATCTAGTGCTGTTCTATATGCTAAAATGAATTATCAAATTCGAACACCATATGCCAATTATGCACTCACAATCTATAAATGAGTTTGATCTATATTAAATATTATTGTTGGAAAATCATTCGTTATTTGTGATGGTAGATGGTTACACCAAACCATATACTAGCCTTCAACTCAGATATTTCGAGGAGTTGAAAAGTATAGATGGTATATATGATCTGAGGAACATTACATATATTTTTAGGTTTTAGTATACGGAAATTCAATGATCAAACTTTTGTAATCACATAAAATGTGATCTAATAGGTTGTACATGTGATGTCCGATGCAAAAATTTGTATACATTAAGCTAAGTTAATAATTTTGCGATTTGTTTAAAGATCAACAATTTATCTATAAAATTAGAAACGTTGATTATTAAAGTCTTACTAATTGAAAGAAAATAACGTTGAAATTTTAAACGTATTTTAATTGTATATCAAGCTACGTTCCTGATAACCATGCAAGAATTCAATACACTTTTGTGGTTGATCAACAAAAACAGACTGTCAAATTAGTTACATTATACGTACCTAGTAAATCCAGCCAAGTAAATGAAACATTTGTTCTATAACGAACCATTGACTGTGACTTGAAAAATATATTCAAAATAACTTTCTCTGAATCCATGAATCTGAAAATTAAAGATTAATATCTACATTTCATATATGCATTAGCACCTAAGACGAGTATATTATATTTTAATATTTAATTGTAAAATAAAAGGATTTATTAGGTTTTTTGCGAAAGTTTTTGCACTTCATTGGCTTAGGATCTGTTTCTGTTTAATTGTCCAATTTGTGTCACCATCCTTCTTATTTAATCTGTTCACATTATTTGAAACAACTGATAGTCAAGTGTGAAAGAATTTAAATGGAAAATACATGTATCCAATATCGAGATTTATAGGTTAATTTTATTTGCCAGAGATCAATTTGTCTTTTTTTTAAATTTTGAATTTTGGCTCGGGATATTATTTTATATGCAGATAAAATGCGATCACAGTGATTAAATTGGTCAACTAATATATTATCTTATAATATAACTTACGATTTGAAATTTGGTTGAATTTTTGCACCATAATCAATTCTAGAACATTCTGGTAGACATGGACACTCCAATCCTTCGTCACTTGAATCAAAATAAATGCTTGGTATCTGAGGTTTTTCATAATTGAATATTTCTAAGAATGAAAAATTAAACAATCATATTATTAATTCTAAGGTTTATGAATGAATTTTGAAATTTGAGATACACTACAAGGTCAGCTATTGTACTAATCTAGTGTAAATGGAATTAATGGATTTCAATGAACACCATGAATGAAAGTGATGAGGCACTAGACGTGTCAATCTTTCAATATTCAAATTACCATTGTATCCGCTCATACAAATCAATCCAGTCACATTACAAATTGGATAGTTACCTGAAACAAAAAAATACTATTTTATTCTAGCTGTAAAAAATAAATTAATGGTTTACTACTGGATTTTATTTATTTAATATATTTTACTAGATTTGCCCAATTTTCAATTTAGAGTAACATAATTTGATAAAGTCTCACAAAATCTTTAAATCGTAAATATTCTTTAAAACGATACAAAATACCAAGTCTTCTTTATGTGCTCATCTCGACCAATACAATGTTCCAATCTCAACATTATTACCTCTTGGTAAAGACATTTCATTAAATTATAAATTTAATAATTAAATAAATTACTTATTCCATAAAAGAAGTCCAAAGTGCAATTACAATATTTTAACATATGTCTTTGTCTACATTCTGCTAAACAATTAGCTCTTAGATATGGTAGACCGGCTAATTTCATAACATCTTCATGTAAATCAGATTTTGCTTCATCCTGTAAAATGCAATAAAATAAATTCGATATTTACAATATTTATTGTAAATTGTTAAAATTATAGAAATATGGTCATCATCTAGGAGACAGGAACGAATGAAATTGTAAACATTTGTTTATGTTTGTTTGTCACTTAAAAATACGTGTCTGCAAAAGGAAAGTTTCACAAATAAGACGAAATTTAGTTGTGCGACAATATGAATAATCAACAGATCACGAATACGACAACCGAAAATATTGAATTTTGGTCATAATATTGGCCATTGCATAAAAGCTGTGATAATATCTGCAGTAAACACATGGAAACCGTTCCAAAATTGCGTCTAAACTGTGGAAAATCTATTTGACTATTGAGGCGTACATAATCTTTAAGTCAAAAAAGCTCTATGTTATGTGGAAGAGACAAATGGTGTTCACAGGATTACCGGCGAAAATTTATATATCGAATTTCATTAGATACTTTATATATATATTTCAAATGTATTGACAACATTTTACGGATCGAACTATTTCTGACAACGACAAGATGAACCAAAAAAAGTTTTTAGCATTGATGTGCAAATTTCAATTAGTCAGGAAATTATAATTAAACTTTATTAATGAATCAGAATCAGCCTAGTTGTTTACTTGCATTGAATTTTCTAACTAGCATGTTGTTACAGTGTTAAGAGAGTAGATTATATAGTTTCACATAAATTTATCACCATGACCCCCGGTAGACCTTTCAATAATATGATATAATAATAAAATCAGAATGGAATTTGTAATTATATTGATCAGATACCATTTTCTTTTTCAAATTCAAATTAAAAAAATCCTTTATTATATCACTTTTAGCTAAGTATAATACTATTGTTTGTAATTTGCAAGTAATTATTTAAAGATGTAAAAGGAGAGTAGGGAGCCCCAACTGAGGTGTCAAACAATTAAACAATAATCACAGCTGGAAATATTTCGAAGGACAAAAACAGATTCAGATTCATTATCTTCATTTGCAACATTGGTCGTAATAATGGTGATATATAGTAAATCAAAAAATTACTATGGCACCTGATTGATTGCGATATAAAAGATTGAAATAACACTATTTATAATAATAGTATATATGACGTTCAAATGTGTAACCCTCAGAGCATTGGTCACTAAACAATAATGATGCAGTTTTAATGGTTTATTCAAATTTATTCAATTATAAATTACACACACATAATAAAATGTTGGAGAACACTAATAAAAGGGTCCTTTCTATCAAATATACCCTTATCAAATACATAGGTATACCATTGAATAAAATTGAATATCGAAAGGTTTGCGTAATCAACCTTCTTAATCTAAATGTTATTTTACTTAGTGAATATAAAAAGAAAACACTACAATACGCGTATTTTATTTACTTTTGTAAATATATTTTTTTGGTAAATCCATGCTTTATCTGGAAATAATGCCCTTTTGCACCGACATAAAAAAAATTTGGGAAATAAAATTTATATATACGGGTATAATATATAAAATGGAATAACTGCTCTCTTACCTCATAAATACATTGCCTTTGATCTGGAGTAAATCTTCTTACATCTGGAGATGTATAAAATGCCGTAGGTTCAATGGCAATCGATGTGGTACTTCCCGCGGGAATAAAATTCCCTATATTTGGCCATTCAAACGGATGATGTATTATTACCTATATTGTGTACAATGTAATATTTAAAGACTTTCCTATATACTTTTACTTATTTTTTACTAGCATATACTTTTTTCTATATAAATATTTAACATTTAGTCAGAAATATACCAATAATTTTATTTGGTTAAATCATCATGTACCAACTTTATACAATAAAATACAGAAGTTTTCATATTTTAGGGATAAAATTTACTTAACTAATATATACACACACACACATATATATATATATATGTATATATATTTATATATATATATATATATATTTAGCAATAATGATATCCTCTTAAATGTCCATTCTGACATTATACGTACATGTTCACAATCTAATTTAATGGCAGTATATACAGAAGTAAAATAGGAACATACTGCAAAAGAGAATACAACAAACAATCGCTCATGCAGAATTAAGAAAATTATTTTCCCACATTGAACATTTATACAGTTCCAGTAATGGGAAAAAAGACTTCCCAAGAAAAGAACGATTTTTATCTAAGAAATTTGTACCATTTTTATTAGTTTTTCTTCATTATTTCTGTGTTATCTGTCAATCGTTCAATACTTATATAGAATATCTACCAAATGTTTAATAATTATATTCATTATAGAAATGCTTTTCACAAAAATATAAGACTATAGGCAACACTTCGTACATGCTGCATATCCTTGATTTTGATAGATGTTTTACAAATCGTTATCACGATTTTTATAATATCTATCATAATTCCTAACATCCACACGGGTTACACATATTTTACATTTATTAACCTATCTGTATTAATTTTCGCGTTGATTTACCTACCAGTGCATATATTAATTGTTAAAATAGTACACGCACCTGTTAATACATTTACATTTAGCAAATACACATATGGTTCGTACATACACCTAACAATTAACACGAATAGCCCTGCTTAGCAAAGATTCAAATCACATTTATTCGAGACACAAGCGACTAATTCTATGTGTCTATTTACTACCACTGAAATGGTACACGCACCTGTTAATACATTAATATTTAGCAAATACATATATTGTTCATACCTATACCAAATATTTAACACAAATAGCGCTGCTTAGCAAAGATTCAAACTGCATTTAGCCGAGACACAAATGGCAAATTCTGAATACTGTGTGAGTAGTACGATTAGACATAATCATGGCACAAATCTTGGACAAATAGTTTACGTCCTTATATACAGAATACACAGGGAGCACATACGCTATCACATATTTGATAAACACTCCATAAAGACTGATGTAATACTGAAATCGATTTTTGTCGCTATATTGTGTATAGAATCTAAGTTTTTATGCTATCTTTTCGGTCTATATGCTCATTTCAAATTCAACAGTCATGCAACAAAATACAATACGCTGCGAAAAGCTTAAACTGGACACAAATATCAAGACTCTATGCTCTATAAGCAACTCAATCGATTTTTCTAATGACATAAGCATTTGATAATTAGTATTCTATATCATAACAGTAAATGGAAAAATTTAGAATTCTAGTAGGTGTACTTTAGCCATAATTACTTCTAATAAATTGTAAAAATTCTTCTCATACAATGTCAATTCAAAACTCAAAATTGTGTTCCATTCTAAGTTAATTTTCCACACCATATGATAATATCACAAATGTCTACCATGAATTGGTAACAAGTAATGTCTCCTGCTTCTCTCCATCGGTGATATTGTTTAACCGAAATGCGATATTATTGATATTATTTAGATGCACTTCGGTCAAATAAATGATCGTCCTGTCAACAAACATGATATTAACATTATCATTTCAACCTCGAACATTACGAAACGTCGTTGATAGTACCCTTGGTAGTTCCTTTGAAATATATCAACATTTTCATAAGATTATCAATAGAATATGCTCAAGAATCATAGGCGACAGAGCCTGATATAAATATTAGTTTAAACGCAAAATTCTATGCTGTTAATTTTTTTTTTTTCTATAATCTCAAATCTGCAAATTACAAATACAAGTCAATTGTATGCATGAGATCTGGTTGATATACTCATCCACATTTCCATACAAGGAAAGTATATACATTAGTACCTAATTCTGTGATGTGATCAATCAATAAGACGTATAATAACATAGGCATTATGTGCTTGATCTTCGAAATAGTAGTAAGGAAAAAAATTGTATTATTTTTTAGAGTCTGTGGGTAGAAAAAATGTTTAAAATTTACTATCAACGAGCGGATGTTTATATCTGACATGATCATGAATATACATATATTATATAATTACCAATTATATTCCAATTGTTAAATTCAAAGAAATCAACTTGAATTTTAATCACTATAACAGGGTTATAAGTAACCTACATTAGGTTACTTGAAACTCTAAATAGGAGACATACACGTGAGTCTTTATAGTTCCGTTGATATTATACTAAAATTATAATCATAAACTTAAGTTTCCCTATGCTATTGTCGTCGATTATCAACTAATTACTTTTTGCCATCCAATCACTAAGCCGCAAAGATAAAAATATCAATTTTTAATGTTAATAAGCAACATACCAAAATATTTGCCATTGATGCATTGTGGATTATGGCACAGATATTCTGAATAAATGGATTGAAACACACTTATAAATAAAAATTACTGAAAATACATACCATAACTCCCGAAGGCTGTTTCGATTTTCCTCGTCTAGTTCTAGCTTGTATATTTAATTCCACCATTAATCCACTCCATTGTCCAGAGTTGAATATATGTCTTGGCCAATATTCATCAGATTGCTTAAATTTTATGAGTAAAGAGATTATTAAAATCTTTTAATAGTCGTCATAAAAAAGAGAGAAGAGCTCGAATGATTGAACGGTTGGAGATAAAGACATGGCGTAAACGGTAAATATGTAGTAATACCTACTGCATTTTAAACACATATACCAGCTATTCTGCTACAACAATTAGTCTAAAAAAAATAAAACACTAGTGCTATTACAAGGATGACAGCATCGCATGTAATTGCAAAATATGCGCAGCGACAATCTACATATTTTATCCTTAGACACGAAAACTCTATCTATAAACGTTTCCGAGATATTTGTATTTTAAATAAAGTAGACCTTCTGAACATTGTGGCGTCCTGAAAATACACATATCTAATCCCATGAAATGTACCAACTTTTTTTAATCAAAAATTAAAATTGCAATATCTCGTAAATGGTTAGAGATAAAGACATGGCATAAAAACTAAAAAACTCGTGCTATTACAAGATGTCAGAAAATCTTTCTTTAATTTAAAATGCAAATATCTCGTAAACTGTTAAAGATAGAGTTATCGTGTCTGAGAAAGAAATATGTAGAAAATCGCTGCGCATCTTTGGTAATTGAAAGCGATGCTAAAATTTTAGTAATTGCGTGAGATTTTTTAATTTTACAGACTAGATATTGATGCAGAATATCTGGCATATGTGCACAAAATGTAGTAGGTATTTAAACGTATATTACCGATTACACAATGCCCCTATCTCTAATCGTTTACGAGATATTTCCATTATAAATATAAAAAAAAAATCAGAAGATTTTGAATTCCTGATAGAAATTCACAAATGTACATTTTCCTACATTTGTGAATTTGAATCAGGAATTCATAATCTTCAGAAAATCTTTTTTTTCGTCATCTTTGGCAATTGAAAGCGATGCAAAATTAGTAATAACGTGAGATATTTTAATTTTACAAACTAGATGTTGTTGCAGAATATCTGACATATGTGTACAAAATGTAGTAGGTATTAGTACGTATATTACCGTTTACACAATGTCGCTATCTCTAACCGTTTACGAGATATTTCCATTTTAAATTT
>JANSTX010028933.1:0-14546 GCA_027564355.1 Penthetria funebris | reverse complement strand
AAATTTTGAAATACCAATACTATGACTCTTGCATCCATTAAAATAATTATCAATACCTTGAATTCTGTATATTTTCGGAAGACTTATAGTTGAAATAGGTTTCGAAAATTAATTGGTTATTCACAGATCAGTATCAATGTCAGATATTTTTCAGTTTCAACTTAAAGTCAATCATAACATGGGTGCTAAATGAATATTTCTGAATAATTTCATATATGATGGAATTCAATTTTGTTTATAAGGCGAAAGTAATTGATTTTATACGTTTTCCATAAATATTTATATACTCATATGCAATTTAAATGTAATATGAATAATATTAATGTTAATTATTATATCAGTGCAATAGATGTGTTTCCGGAATATATTTTACCATTTAACATTTTTATTAACTACGAGTATATTTTAATAATCGAGGACTCGTATATATCTAAATTATATGTTCAAAAAAAAAAAAACTCAAACCAGTAATAGCATATAATTTACTTTATTATGATATATGGTATAAAAATGCAGTCATGTTTGCATAATAAATAATACAATAACAACAGTGAAGCGTAAAAAAAAAAATGTTGTAAATGATATGCATATTGTATCTTGACATGTTGACGACATATTATTAATTAGTGCAAAAAAAAAAAAAAAAAAAAAAAAACACCACTCATTTCAACGTTTATCCGTCTTATTTTGTTATGTAATATATTGTTAAACGAATGTAATTATCACATTATTCATTTTAATTTGTAATGTAAGTATACCACGACTGTAGAATTACTGGTATGAAAACAATGAAAGATAATTTGCAATGTACCTCAATTTAACTTGTCATATATTGATAATTTTGTATAGATAAATTCATCACTAGATATGGAACCAAGTAGCAATGTATTCATAGGTAATATTGGGCCTAACTATGATTTACAATAATGAGCAATTTAGAATGTCAAACGAAGGATGTAAAATTATGTACGAAAAGGTTGTCTGGAATATGAGTTGGAAATAAAATTGCAAAAATATAATATAATTTTATGGAAAACATATTAGTGTTTTAATATTGACATCTTAAATGCTTCGCTGCGCTAATGTGAGCCTGTGGCATAAGTTGCTATTTTTGACGTAACGCTAACTTCAATAAGTTTCAAAATGAGTGTGTGCCGAAGGGAACATTTAGCATCGATTATCATCTTTTATTGGTATACACTTGCTGCGGTTCAACTTTAATGTAACTGTACAGTGAAAATTTTCTTATCAGAAATTTCGAGTTCTCCACTTACATGCATCCTGTGTTAAATATTGAAATTGAATGGTACAATATGTTTCAATTAAGTTCATTTTTCAGTATGCGATGTTGGATACGTTTAGGTATTTAAGAAATTTTGTTTTATTCACTTTACAAGTAATTGGTTGAACACTGAAACCCAAATTTCAAGTTAAATATATGTTAATCATTCTTAATACACTATAATGCGATCACGATTTTTAAAAAAAATCGCCATTATTGAACTTCGCTATAACAACATATGAATTTCTAGAGTTTTTTTTTTTAAACAATTTTGTATTGAAAACGATCGTTAATTACAAACAGAACAATACTTAATTTTCATCCAATATATAATATAATATGTTAAAGAAAATTATGACAACAATTTATTAATGTCAATATATTTATGCAATTCAATAAAAGTACAAAAATTACATGCATATATTTAAATTAAATGAAATACATATCTTGAATAGAGACTAGACATAATTCGAGATAGAATTTATAAGCAAAATATCATATTTCATTTATTTGCATGTTATCGATATTTATATAATTTAATCGACTATTGAATTGATAATAAAAAATCAAATATTTTGCATATAATTGCATGCATAATGAAAAGTGAAATCTATCACAAAGCTTGTGGATAAAAATCAGGTTCTTTGTGTAATAGGACACCATCAATTTTGCTCGAATGGTAAATAATTTATGAATACATTCATCATCTGATGTTGATAAATATTTATCATTTAGTATGCAAGCGATAGTGATGGCATCCTATTATAGTCATTAACCTGATATGATACAAATATAAATTTCCATAATTATTGTGTCAAGTTATTGTAACTGCAATAATCATCAGAATCTATGGAATAATTTTAAATTAATTAAAAACATACTTAATAAAGAAAAAACCATTGTATCAATCAAATTGTTGAACGAAAGGAGTGGACGAATTATTATAACTACGCACTTGATTAGATGTAAACTATGTTAGTAGAAGATAATAAATCTATGGAATAAGTTATAAGTTTATTTATGTGCTGGCCAACAAAGTCGATGCATTATTGGTATGCATCCGACATGTCAAATTTAAAAATAAGTAAATGTTTTTAGAAAACCAAGTTTGCATTTCCATAACATACGTTGACATTATTGAAGAGGGAGGTCACCTACAAAGAGTGTCATCAATGATAGAGTGAAAAATGTGTTCAAAACTAGAATAATTTATAGAAGAATCTCAATATCTGTATCTCTCACAGTCATCTGCAAGTTGTAGTTCATAGAAGGAAATCTCGTGTATTGTATCAGAAAGATGTAACAGGGATAAATAACAAAAGTTAATGCAGAACCCTGATCCACACAAAAGTGAATATTATAAGATACAATTAATTCGAATGTTAATGCTGATATATATAAATATAATATAGCAATGATATATAAATAGTTCAGTAACACTTTAAAATTTTAGTAATTAATGTCATTGCCTATCATCTCTGTACTTAATAATTTTTTTTTAAGCTGCCCCTTTGCTCGACCCTTTCCAAATGTATATGTTTCTAAATCGTAACTATATAGAATGAGATCTAGATTTTCAATATCGTTTATTTTTGTACATTCGTTAAGTTAGAGAGAGACTCATCATCAGGTATCACTTTTTGCAATCATTAAAATACTTTAAATTGATTATGCGATCTCTTATATTCAATCAATTTTCTAATTATTCAAAATATTTTATTTTATTTTATTTGCAGATCGTTGGACACACAATTAAACCACATGGCATCGTCTTTTCCGGTGGACCATCAATTACTGGACCAGTTGCCGAAGGTTTACATTTAGAAATAACAATGTTACAATTATATAAAGTTGCGTTAAGTGCAGGCAAAGCACATAGAGATCATAAACATCATCATGTACATCATTTCGATCATGATGGTCGACCAACAACAACAATTGCACCACCACCAAGAACAACGGTATATAATAAAAAATTAAATTTTAACAAAGCACATATTATGCATATAGTAATGTGATCAATTTTTTTTTTTTTTTAAATATATTTCCATATTACAGTTGAATGTACTTCAACAAATCAATCCATTATTAGCAAATGGACAAATTTCAACAAGATTACGTATTAATTTGGCTGGTTCAATACAAGAAGTACAACCAGGTACAGCCGTTTATGGTTTACCATCTCAAATAGCCGGTAGTCTTCATCCAAATGGTGGTCAAGAACAACAGACAACAATTGATACACAATTTTCAAGTGGTCAATTTAGTCCCGTTCACAGATTCATATCCCAACAATTAGTTAACAGTAATATACAACCACAACAACAATATGCATCAAATAATGTATTACAATCAACATTCGCATTCCCACAAGATGTGCCCTCATCATCAATTGGGTATGGTAATCTTGGCGATTCACCAAGTGTCCAATATATTGATGATAATATAAATGATGGACATTTCTTATATAAACGTGAGTATAATAAATCGGAGGAAAAGAGTAAAAAAATTGGTGATACTGCCGCAATTAATAATAATGCCAATAAAACCATAATGAAAAGAGAAACAAAAAAAGAGAAACGTGCATTGGTTACATTAACAGATGGTTCTGTTATTGATGATAGAATAATTGCTTCGAATCCATATGAATTTGATGGTTTAGCATCATTTGGTGCACCAGCCTTTCAAGAACATTTAAGCAAAATGATGGACATTGAAGATGAAATAAAACATCATGATCGTGAAGCGGCCGAAGGTGAAGTTCAAGCGGCACTACAAGTTTGTTCAGCCTGTGATGTTGAACCATTTGAAGGGGCCGTCATTTTGAATTGGCGAAATGTTAAAATTCAAACGGAACACGCGTTAACCGCACAAACATTAGGCGGATGTGGTGATTTTTAGTTTGAAAATAAATAAATATTCATTATATGGCAATTGTTGACAAAATTGCAAATGTACATTATAAGTAATTAAGAACAAAATAAGAATTAATTTATGAACTTAATTGCAACATTTTTTTTTTTTTTGTTTTAGTTTTTCATTTATTTTTAAGATTAATTATTAGATATTAATTTTAATTTTATAACAATATCATTTAATTTATTTTCATATTTCGATATTAAAATGTATGATACTTACGTTAAAATATTTAAGTGAATATGTTAAGTATAGAAAAAAATATTTGAATTTATTATATATTATAAATAAGTTCTACAGCATTCCCATACACTTTGTATATATACAGAGAATAATAAACATATTCAGTTAATGAATTCTGCTGCATGAATTCGAAAACATTATCCATAATTGGATACCATGTTAATGAGAACATAAAATTTTGATCGAAAAATAAATCAAATTTTGATTATTACGGTAATTACAGTTCACATTAGGATTCGGTGTACCAAGTAATTAGGGTTTTTGTCCAAGATGTTTGTATTAGCTTAGGCGACTGGATAAGAATAAATTGCTGGCGGTTGATGTCTATGATTTATTGAAAATACAAAAATTGATATAATGAGTGAACTTTTAAATACATCTTTTTGAAAATAAACAGATGTACATACTACATTTTTATCAATATGCTTTAGAATATACTCGTAATATACAAAATCATAAATATAATGGATTAGTCCTTATATAATAATAAAGCATCTATCAAAGACACACTTCTACTGTTATAATTCGATTTATTAATTTTATTGAAAAAATACCATTTTTTTTTATGATTCTGCAATTGTGTTAATAGTTTTCAATTCATATTAGTAAATAAATTCAAATGTTCTATTTATACATAATTTGAATAAAGTAGAGTATAAATTGACACTAGCAAAATTTCTGCTTAACTATTATAATTTATTAGCAAATTATTTAGTAAACATTTTATATATATCGTACATAAATATAAATATTGTTTGTGTATGTATAATAGCAGTAGTTTATGTGTCGTACACTATCAACTAGTACATATTTCACTCAGTAAATGCATCCTTTCAGTGAAGTTAATGAGCTGCACTATATCAAAAAACAAAAAAGGGTGTCTTCACTAACTATTTAATTACTCTTTAATTAAAATGAAATAAATGATAATTAAATAACTCAAAATATATCTACTTCTACTTGAATATAGTCAAATATTAAAAGGGATGGTATATTTATATATGACTATATAAATGTCATTTTTCAAAGGATATAATACTTAATTGAATAAAAAAAAAATCGAAAACTTTGTCAATTATAGAAATTAGATTTTTACATTATATTCGTATTGTAACATAGCTTCCCATTAAATAAATTAGAATTTTAAGTTTCAAATTGCACACTCATTAGTTGTAATAGCCGTATAATTGGCGAGTCTTTGCTAATAGCAAAGACTCGCGATTTTATTAACAATTTTTTTTAGCAAAGACTCAATATTTTTATTAAATATGATAAACTCTGTTTTCTTCCAAATTTTATATAGTATAGTGTTAATTATTGTTCTATTAATTAATTATTTAAATTTAATAACGAAAACCACTTTTACTATAATACAAAAAAAAAATAACCTGAATACTGCAATAATAATCTTATTATAGTTACAGTGCATATTTTCTTAAAAAAAATATATTATAATTTAATTAATTTAACCATTTATTATGTATTAAAATTATTGAAAGCGTGTGTCTTTGCTAATGTAAGCTTACATTGTTAATTTAGATCACATTATCAATATCATACATTATCATATTATAAGTTAAAACGAAGCCATTATATTTGTAAAAATTAATTATAATACATATATAAAAATATCTATAAAAAAAATAAAAATTGTTTTTATTTGCTACTTACTTTGCTTTTGTGAATATGTTGATGTTGATATTCAGAGTCAAATTCGGGTTCGCTAAAATAACTCTGAAATTTTAAAAGAAAAGAAATAAACGTTGTAATATTTATTTATTGTTTTGTTTTGTTTTTCTTGTCTAGAATTAAAAAAATATTAACGTTTAAATTATATGAAGCATGAAAAATGATCAAAATTAAGAAATTGGCAGAATAATTAACAATTTAGCCAATGCTCAGTGTGTCTTAGCTAAATAAAAAAAAAAGGATGAATGAATGTGTATTTGCTATGACTATAAAAATTGTTAAAATACAAATGAGTATGAGCACATTTCATAACTTATAATAATGGAGCCACTTTTGAAATTCTGAGTTAGCATGAGAAAAGTATTTTTGCATTTATCACATTTTTTGTTTTTATATTTTTTGTTCTGTCACACATTTTCTACGGATTTTTTTCTTTAATAAAGGCGGTTTGAATGGCACGTTTTTCCACTATTCTCGTTGATGAAATCATACATGAATCAAGCATAAACGCATGGGGTTGTTTAGCTTGAGAACGGGATGACTAAAAATTTTGTATTTAGCATTAGAATACACATATCAAATAGATAGTATAGCACCTAAATATAACTTGAATATCATTATATGAAATGATGAATCTATTATTTTGAGTACTGATTAAAATGAAGTATTCCTTACATGATGAAGTTTTTATTTAGAACACTATGGTTGAAATCAACAATCGAAGAATATTTTTTTGTAAAACACTATAAAGTGTGGAACTTAAAAATGTATAAAAGACCAATGCAAATGAGAGATTGTAATTAAATAAAAATGAATGAGTTTTTACATTCCCATAATCCTAAAATATTATTATATTCTACTAATAGCAAAACTGATACTGAAATTGTAACATATAAATAATATTCAAAATAACAAAACAATGTACACAATATTTATAAAATCTACTTTACCTATAGTTTAAAAAATGTAAATTTAGTTGTCTTTCTAATCAGAAAATGTATCTTCAGAAACTTCATGGATCAATTAAGAGAAGGTTGAAATTTTACACCAAAGACTTCAACCTTTATTTGTATGTATATTGTCATTTTTTATGTTGAGAACATAGCACGAACAAATCGATATATTCACGTTTATGTAGCTGACTGATTTTACAATAATTAGGAACTTGTAAAATAAATTATCTCGTTTTTTATTATTAATCTATAGAAAAGTTTAAGTCTATAGTGATATAATTAACTAAATTATGCATTTCAAGATAGAGATTTAAGTGTTTGTTGTGGGTACATTGACTCGTCTATTCGGAACTTGTTACTTCTAGTAAAATTTTAAGTACAATCTGCATATTATTTAAATGTAATTTTTATTTGTAATAATAAAGCAATTACAGTATTGGTTTCATCCAAATACATTTTTTAATATTTCACAAAATAATAATTTATTAAATAACTAAGCAATCAAGAACAAATAAAAAAAAAAACAAAAAAGAGAAAATTTGCTAATACATACTAAATTTATAAATGTAATACTTTACGATTTTATTGTACTTTCTCTTAAAATAAAACATCAAAAAATATAAAATAAAAGTAACAAAGCACATAAATATTATTAATTAATTTACATTATTCATAAACTATACCATCAAAGATAATTACATTACTAAAATTAAACTACACATATAATCCAATACCTGATCTTGATCCCAATGACCGCCGCTAGTCGGTAGAGGTTGTGGAACACCTGGACCACCAGGCAAATTTTGTGGAGCCGCCACTTCATTTGATTCGAACAAACGAAGAACGGACCTATCTCGTATTTCACGTAAATGTGACCTAAAAATGAAATTAAATTATATTAACTTTTTTGATGCGAAAATGTATTCTTACTTTGTACTATATACTGCTGTGAATTATATATAGTGACATTATAATTTAAAACAGTATATGCTATATAAAATTTTAAGCGACATGAATCCCATTTATGTGCTGGTATTTCCACTAAATACTGTCTGAATATAATCACACTCACAAGTGCCGAAGATCCATCGTTAATAGCTATGTAATACAGTGATAGCAGATGGAGTTATGTGAAGGCATAGAACAGAAATCGACAGTTCTGAATGTCTGTTTTTTATAATAGCAAATAAATGAATAATTCAAAAAAAGAATCTACCATTAATGGCAAAACATTTACTCGAGAGTTACAAAACTTAAGGGTATAAAAAAAATTAGCATTTTAGATTGCATTTTATACAAAATGCATTTATTCGGACTTTTGCGAATATTTCAATTAAATAGCTTTCTCTATAGCTTCAAAGCCGTATAATATAATAGCCAATCTTTTTAGATTATCTGTTTGATAAAGTCCTTAAAATGGTATTTGTTTCCGCACAAGCAATATAACATTATATACTCCAAGATTTGGTAAATTGTACTTCATAATGACTTCGAAAACTTTGACTAACCCAGAATAATTTTGTTAAGCTTCTCGAATTTAATTTTATGAACAAAATCAATAATACTCGAATATATATTCGAATTAAAATAAAGGTATTATTAGTGTTAATCTAAGTAAAAATCATTTTAAAAATTAAAACGATACTAATAAACTAAAATTAAATTTGAATTTATTATAATTTTAATTTTAATTGAATTTCTGTAATAAGTTAAAAATACTTAAGAGAAATATAGAGTGCAGATATAATTTGCATAATTAATTCTATTTATATACAAACAATACAGCTCTTCAACTCTGTTCGAAAGGAAATGCAGAAACTAAAGCTATTTTATAATTTATTTACGAAAACATATAAACTTACTGCATCAACTATCGTTTGAAATGTTATCAAAACAAAATATTGGGAAGAAAGTTTTAAAATAATTTAAAGTTTATACTATCAGGTATAGTTGTTGGTATAGGGTTGATAGATAGTTATAGTTGCCACAAAAAATATGCAAAACTTAGACGTACAAGATTTATCTTGAATGTGATATTTTTATAAGTGTTAGGGAAGATTGACTAAAAAATTAAATTAGTATTGACTAGCAAATAGTTAGTAGTTAGTTTTATCTGCTGGGTAATAGTTGCACTGATGAGAACTATTAGTTCGATACCAGAGTTCAACACTTTGTACTAGAAATGGCAAATTTTAATGGAATATAATAAAATCAATAGCTTATTCTTATAAAACAATATAAATCAATAAATCTTATTCGACATTTCGACAATCATTTTGTTGTTTCTCAAGATTTCCGAAAATTAATTATTCTAAAAATGAAATTTATCATATATTTGTGTCACCACCATTTATACCCATAAATATTCAGTGTCAAATGAACACAATACAAATAAGTTACAAAGCCAACAGATTTTTCATACATTCAAAAGTGAACTTTACTAGCATCATGAATATAAATTTATAATATGTTAAACCAAAAAAAAAAAAATCCTTATTCTTACCTCACATCCTCTAATTCGTAAAACATATCTTTACTAGCATCATGAATATAAATTTTTACATTAGGGCCTTCCAAATAGGCCATTGTTAATTGTCTAGGAAAGGAACGTACAAACAATGCTCGAACGGTATCAATTGATGTGATTTCATTTGGTAGTAACGCTCTCTTTGTTTCTGATCGGTATTGTAAAAATACTAATCCTAATTAAAAATAAAAACATTTTTACAAAATTGTGTTAATATGATTACACATAGAATCGATTAAATATATGGAAAAAAAAAATAAAACAAAAATAATATGCAATACTCACCAAGAGGTCGTTCTAATGTTTTTGATGGTGTTCGAACTACTGGTAATGATGATCGTTGTTTACCACCACGTCTAAAACCTGTACTAGCCGTTTCAACTTCAGACATAATGCCCGGATCATCATCGAAAAGAGGTCCTTGACTTACTGGTGTATAACCTCTAATTGGTGGTGCCTAACGAAAATTATAATTTAATTAATTCTAAATGTGTTTGATGATTTGAAAAATGAAGAAGAAATAAAAAATGCAATAACAAACATATAGTACAAATAATACATTAGAGTATAAATTATATTTTTAGTAGGCTTACAAATAACAATCCCTTCATAAACAATATTATCTGAAAATTATACAAATCAATTTCAAACTCTACAACTAATATTCACCACTCCTTTAATTCACCATTGGCCTTAAGTGGGCTTAGTATAGACATATTAGAGTCTTCATTAGTTTAGTCTTTAAAAAATAAATGTTTATAGAAAAACTTGTGAGCATTATTTCCAAAATGGCTAAAAAAAATTTACTTTCCTATCTGTCACAGTTTGCGACACCAGGCAAAATTAGTCATAGCGAAGTGAAGTTCTTCATTGCGACCGATTAAATCCCATCTGAATCTGATACCATAAGTCCAATTTTATTAACAACTCTTCTTTCCAATCGTTTAGAATATCATCATATAAACAAATATCACAAATAATGTGTAAATGGGATTGAATATTAGATAATAATTAGACACCTAACCGCATTCTATGTCCTTTGCAATTTTATCAGCGGTTGAAATATTAGTACAAATAACATTTTTGACAACCAATTGATATTTATTTGGCTAAGTTTATCTATGCAAATTTATAGTATTATGATGATGATAATGATGAGGTTAGTGATAATGATGATGATGACTATACATGCTATGTTACGAAATACATCAATGTCAGGATCAACCCAAAAATTCTTTTCTAACTTGGTCTCATTCACAACCCTTATTCTGACTTTTCACACTTAATTCGTACACCCAAAACGCCAAAAAAAAGTCGAACAAAATAACAGACGTATACACAAAAATATACATTAATGGAATCCAATCTTAATATAATACAATACCTGTATTATGTTCATGTTCTCATTAATTTGACAGGATGGAAAGTACAAGTTACACAATACCAAATGAAGACAAAATTACAAAAATACATTACCTTGTTAGTTGGTGAATAAACCAAAAGAAATAATAATATAAATGGTACATGCACATGCCTCTTAATGGTTCTTAGGGGGTTGTTAGTATGGTGAAAATAACTATAAATTGTACAATTTTACCATGCTATTTTTGGTTTTTTCCATTTCACATTTTAAATTGAAATAAATTTTAAGTGAATAAAAAATAAAATTGTAAAACTCAATTGTTTTTTTGTAGTATACATAAATTTATTGGTTCAATGATAAAAATGATTTATTAATAAAATTTGCATATGAATTATAAAAATAAAACACATCAAAATATGCTGCTCTTAAAATACTAATACTATAAAAATAAATGTTTAAATGTAAATAAGATAAAAAAAAAATATATAAAAATAAAGTATGAAAATAATTGTTCAAATAAAATCAACAAGGACATATAGGCATCGTTTAAATCAATAATTTTTTTGTCTTTAAAATTAAAGTAACTGCAAACATTTCTCAACTTCTGCATAGATCATAGATCATTATAGATCACTATAATCGATCAATCAATTATTACAGAAAACTGAACAACCGACATGATATTTTGGAACTACCGATACAATCCAGTCAATTATGAATACAGTTCTATCTGGCAAAATACCACAACAACTTACTAGTATTTTCTCCTATCTTGTAGTGAAATTTGAAATTAGATCCACAAAGAAATCTAGAAAGATAGAAAAAAAGCCATAACGTCGTAACTACAAAAAAAAAGTATTTAAAGATCTCTCTCAATGTCTAAAAGGAAATAAAAAAAAGTATTCTGGAAAAGTGTATCCGACGGGTTCAATGTAATGCAATCAGATTTCATGAAAATATTTAACGAATGTGGTATAAAAAAACTATCACACAAAACTTTTCTGTTGCATATATACAAAAAAAAATCAAGATGATAAAACTAGTTCAAATCCCTAAATGACACCATACGCACAAGTTAACTCATATCGACCGTTTCCTTAATATTTCATCATTAAGCACATAGATAATAAAATGTCAACAGCTTAAAATACCTTGGAATATGATTCACAAATACTCTAAAATTCAACAAACACCTAGATGATGTCACAACCAAAGTTTTTCGTTCACTTCATGCTATCTCTCCGATGTTAAAACAGCTAATTAGACCTTTAATAACATACACATTTTTCGCGTGGTCCTCAATATCGTCACACCAAATGAAAAAAATTAGGGTAATAGGGTATTAGGGTAAATTAGGGTAATAACTGGAGCTCGTAGACCAAGGGGAGAATACAGGCACATCAGCAATCGTCGAATATACCGTGCTGCCGGTATCGAAAGAATTGACCGTATTTTGGTTAAACAAGCTCTAAAATTTTTACATAAAATTATAGATTTACATAACCCAACGATCAGGCGTTGCGGAAGAAGTCCAACTAGATTTGCTGGATCTGTAAATCATAGTATCAAACACCCAATTAACGTACTTCATTTATATGAATCTGGAGACTGTATAACAACTCAGACATATTATCATCGACGCTCTGATGAAGATCCACGATTTGTTTACAATACCGAACAAAATCACGATTGCTAATATGAAGAATTATAAGTCACCAAGCGTTTGTTAAATACTGAAGACCATTATAAGTAGTTATATTACCATTACATTTAATCATTAAAACTTATATACGGTCGACATGAGACCAAATCAACACTACAAAATGGCACCTATCACCTAATTAAGTATATAGGGCCCACATGACCCTTAATCCCCACTCTATAGTAACTCTTAACTTTAACTTTAACTTTTGTTAGCGACATATAATCTATATATATATATATATATATATTCTGTTTAAGTCTTACACCAACAATGACATTGTTTCATAAATTAGCACCTTAGTCAAGCCACCGAAAACGGCATGACGCATCTCGGTAAGCCTTCTTCCTCCTTCCAATCCCTCTATCCTTCACCTCTTTTCCTACTTCAATAAGAACTGGTTTTACCAATCCTTTTTCCCAGTATTATAAGATCCGATTTATGTTTAACTCCCCCACAGTAAACACTTCCATCAATTAACTTTATCACACACTATGATCACTAAGCTTACAATAAGCATATGGGACCGATGCGCTGTAACCTTTAAATACATCATTTACTACTGTAACTGTATTATAGTTCATGTAATAAAGAATTTTTGAATTTGAATTTTTGAATTTAAATTTCAAGCTAAATATTATAAAGAAATAATGGAACAAAATACTAGATTAAATGACAATGATTATGTTCACTAGAAGAGAAGGAATATTTAATATTAAAAAAAATAATCATGACTGAACCCCCAGATACATCTAAATACCTAGAATGACATACAATCCAATGATTAGGTCTAGGAATAATATACACAATAACATGCTAGTTAAATAAAGACCAAACTGAATAATCAAATCTAAACAAAAAACTGGGTCGGTTTTTCGTGAAATATCGAAATTAAGGAAATGAGTAGTGTTCGCTATAACTGCATATAATAATAATAATAAAAGCAAATAATATAAAACGAGTTCTAACTACAGTTGAAAACGTATCAATTTCAAGTAGGAAAACTGCAATGACTAAATATAACAAAATTTGTCATTCGTTTGAAGAACTCAAAAATGGAATTAACAGTTCGAAATATACTGTATGATGATGCATTTAGATACAATTAGTAAGGTGAAGGACCCAATTAAAGGTACTGATAGCACAAAAGTCAACACACTTTCAGACAAGCCCAAGTCCACTAGAAAGAATAGAATTAAATGAAAATTAGTTCTCATATGACATAGATTATACATAGCTTACAATGCCGTGAGATTCGTATTGACACCGGCACCTAAATTGTGTGTTAGCAACAAGGATTAGCTAAGAAAATATGTAACACAGTATATCTCCCTTTTATAGAACAACGGCCCCTTCCGATTTGAATTACAATTGATGGATGATATTTTAAAAGGGTGAAAATAGGGGATGAAAATTAAATTGCTGAAAAAGTGTGTGAGAACTGGCTTGATATCACGATTCTCATATATAAACAAGAATATCGCAATTATCATGCACACGAAAAGACCACTACAATTAAAAAACCATGTATTTCGAATAATGATTCGAATTTAAAACCATGAATTTCGAAACAGATATATTTTAAACTTAAACTAAAATTGTCAACTTTGACATATCGAATAATTCTTGTTTAAATTGACAGATCAGCAACAAAGCATAATTAACACATATTATGACAGTTGTTCCGGTGATACTCTGGTGAGGTAGTTATAGGTTGAGCAACTTCTAGATGTTACTCGTCTACTTTAATCATCAATCTATCTATTTACATTCTATATATAATTTACATAGTCGTATAATTTTACATTAAATGAAAAACCTTTAGGATTTCAAAAGTTCTGACAAGGATTAACTACATTGTTACTATATAT
>JANSTX010028922.1:0-14546 GCA_027564355.1 Penthetria funebris | reverse complement strand
CCTTTTCACAGCATTTTCGACCTCCAATGGAGTAACCGCATTGACTGGCCCCAAAATAGGATTTGATTCCGAAATCCATAGATGAGGATATTCTTCATTCAGAAGTTGATTAAAGTGTTGTTTCCACCTATTGTTTACTTCTTTGTCAGCAACCAAAACATTTCCACTCTCATCCTTTATGGATTTGATAGTATGTATGTCCTTGCCAGCAGCATTTCTTTGCGCAGCAATTTTGTATATCTCGTTTTGATCGCTAGACTTAAGACGCTCATATAGATGATTTGTGGCTCTAGATTTGGCAATAGCTACCGCCCTTCGATTGACCTTGTCACATGTGGTCAAGTATTGTTATCGAAGAATAATTTTATCCTGTGCCTGTTCGAATTACAGAAGTTTTTTCTACAATGCTCGACCGTCGGTGTCAAACCTCTGCTTGTAATTGTTCCGGTAAATTGAAGCTGTTCACATAATAAATACCACTTGATTCCACCAAATACAGTGCATGAGTTTGGATATATACGGCGTTGCTGTTGATATTTATGGTTCACTGGACTTGACATATGGTATATGTACTTTTTATGTTTCATATTATTGTAGTAGAAGCAATTTTTATCGCTAGTCACAAAACGATACAAAGAAGCCTTTTAGACATGACAAATAACGTTTCCACGTCTCTCGGTTTCGGTTCATATGACATCCGATTTCTTTGCTTTTGAATCATTACCATTTCTGTCAAACGTTAGGCAACTATTGTGTGATCAACTCCTAATGATTCTGCAAGTTCATTTTGTATCTTTATAAAGCAATGCTTCCATTTTATGGTTTTCAAAAAAATTATTTACACTTCGGTTGAATATACTGTCATTTCAAGTGTAATGGTTAAGCTTCAGAATGAGTTTATTGTAGTATTGCCCGATGCGAAAAGGCTAAGATAAAGTCATCTGTCGGCAAAATAGCGAGAACGTATTCCAGTACCTTTATATGCTAACATTGTGCCTGATCTTTCAAATTCACCCCTAGAGTCACTTAATTGATTTGCTTTAGAGCAACTATTAACGATTCAAAAAATTGGACTTCTTTTGAATCATATTCAGTTTTAATATACGAATCTTAAAAATATCGAATGCCATAAAAGATTATATAAAATTTATTGATAACTTAAATACATTATAATTGTATTTAAGTTATCAATAAATTCTTATATACAATTCTTCTGTACTATAATAAATAGTAATTTTTTATAAAACTCACATTCATCACACTAAAGTATTCTTCATTTGGGGCCGGGAAAATCAATTGAACGTGACTTTTATACGAATGAAATAATATTAAATAAAATTCCTTTATTTATTTAATTTTATTATTCAATTTATAATAAAAAATAATCCATAAATTCTATACATGAAAATTAATTTGATCGAAAAATTAAATAAATAATATCTTTATATGAATATTTATTTAACAATACTAAACTCTTAATACGAGCACAAGAGTACAAATTATTAATCGGGCAGTAAATAGTGGTACAAAGTACAAATTTTAATTTCACATATGAATGTTCAATTTGAGTGTGAATTGTTATCCAAAATTATACAGAAGACAAATTTCAAACAATTACTGCCCGCAGATCCTATAACACATACTTTAGAAAATCAAATGAAGCATCGTGGAATCGTTTGTTTGTTTGTTTTTATTGAGATCCTTAATGAAGTGATCAGAATAATAGACAAGAATACTATGGCGATCAATAATACAAACATAGAGGTGTACTTATAAAAAATTTGATCTAATTAGACATAATAATTACTCCATAGTTAAAACTATAAAAGCCACACTAGAGATCCTTCTGTGTACAGAAAAATTTTCGATACTTCTTTTACTTAGTATTCATAGCAATACACTTAGCAATAAATGGAGTCTTCAAAGAAAGTAGCACTGTTAGCCTATGAGAACTAATAATCCAATCGCTAGAAGGACAAATATTGATAATATTAAATATAATGAACTTCATTATATATTAAACCCTGAAAGGTTTTAATATGGAGATAAAACAACTGAAGATTAAATTGAAACAAAAATATATGGAACAACAGCAAATCACTGTATTCTATAGTGAGCAAATTTGGTCGCTCTGTAGAAAATAATTTTATACACAAGGAAATATTTTAATCTGATAACGAATATAAGACCTGGTGAGAAAATGGAAAAAAAAATAGATGTAAATTCTAAAACTAAAAAAACTCCAAAGGTTCACATTGTAAACATAACGGCGGCTATGCGAACTATTCTGGCGACTGTGACTCCAAATTAATCTTTTACCACTTCATAACAAAACGCTTGTAGAAACCTATGTGTCACTTAGAAAATACACAAGAGGGTAGAATGCCAAAATGCTGCAAATTTTAAGCTTTGACAAAAATACAGTGTATACTCGTACATCCTAGATAATGGCTGGAGATCTAGAATGTAAATATTTAACAAATAGTTTTTATAAGCCCTTTAATGACGACCCAAATATAAAGACTAGTTTTTATGATGTAATTTATAGTCCAGTGGATTTCATTTATTGCAAACAAAACACTCTATGTTAATGTTTGAGAAATACCTAATTATTAGTATGTGGTCAAAACATGTGTGACTTGAGTTTTCACGAATAATACCATTATATGTGTTAATTTTGTGTCAATAAAAGTACCACGCATTCACTTGAATGATCTTTCCACCATAAAATTAACAAACCATTTATTACCAATAGTTTGAAATTAAATTTTAATAACTTTCGTTGTTGTTGTACCTACGAATATAAAATCATTCATTATCATCTCGCTTATATATTCCAATGCTTGTCTATCATTTCGATGTCCTTTTTGTGGAACAATTTATCTTTGGTCTCAAAATACCTTTTAGTTTCGGCAATCACTTTTTCATTGAAGCCAAATCTCTTTCGAGCATTCATTTCGGTCTGCAAACAGGTAGTAGTCGCTGGGAGCCAAATCCGCAGAAAAAGTGCAATACGTGCAATTTTGCCATTGTTGCGATCAACTTGTGACACGGTGTATTGTCATGGTGAGAGAGCATTTTTTACTTCTTTATTTGGGGTCGTTCACATTTTCTACCTCAAACGCATCAATAATGCCAATAACATTCGGTATTGATGGTTCTTCCTTTCTTAAGGTAATCGACGAATAAAATAGCGTGCGCATCCCATAATACAGAAGCGAAAACCTTACCAGCTTACATTTGCGTTTTTGATCGCTTAAGACCGCTCTGACTGTCGATTTGACTCTAGAGTGTAGTAATGGATCCATGTTTCATTCATTATCACATATTGCATGAAAAAAATCTGTTTATTACTTTTGATCGACTGTGATCATACGTAGTACCCATTTCGAACAGAGCCTTCTCATGATCAAATATTTATGCAAAATGTTGAATACACTACCTTCTGATATCTTTAAGGTATCAGCTATCACACGCAACTTTAATTTACAATCGGTCAAAACCATTTTGTGAACTTTTTTGTATGTTTTCTGGAACAATTGCGAACGAATTTGGGCGACCAGAACGTTCAGCATCATCGGTGTTGCTTTTAAAGTCAGAAAACCACTTGTCTACCATTTGTCTCGATGGAGCAGAGTCAGTCCCATTAAAATTCAATGCTTTATCAATACTCGGATATCAAATTTTTCCATTGTTTTGAAAATTACAAAAGTAGCGTCACTAAAACCACTGTATCTAGTGAATTAAACCTCAGATTGTCATACAATTTTGGCACGTACCGTTTGAAGCTTCATCATCATCATCATAGGGCGTCAACGCCATTTCTCGCGATCTCGGGCCAGCGAATTTACTTCGGCTCAAACGATCCCAAGTCAAGTGCACACTTTGCAATGTCATCCAATGGTGGCCTCTGTGTTTTGCCGATTCAATTTCATCTTCTGTGACAGTCCCGTTCATCGCCTCCAGATCTGCCAATCTCCACAAATTCTTGTTGGTTGTTATGTATGGCCAGACAATTTTTAATGTGCACCTAAGGCACCTATTGACGAAAACTTGGATTTTTGACACGTTGTTATTTGTCACCTTCTAAGTTTCGCAGCCATATAATAGTACCGGTAGACAATTACTTTTAAAAATGCGCAACTTTTGATTCTTTGAAATTTGTGTTGACCGCCAGACTCCATTCAGCATACCAAACATTTGTCGCGCCTTCTATATGCGGAACTTTACATCTGTCTTAGCCACCACTAATTCTTACAAAACTTCCCAGATATTGGAAGTCCTCTACTTCAACTATTTCTTCCCCGCCGACTGGTAGTGAACATCTTTCAGACACACCAAATTTCACCCTCATGTCTGCCGTAGTTTGAGATAACAAACAAATGTCGTAGTCGAGATCTTCAAGTCGACCGGTTAGACCCATCTGATACCATATGGTTCAGAGTTTACCCTGATCATAACCCAGTCCACGATGAGTAGGAACAATAGTGGCGACAGTATAGCTGTTTTACATCGGAATGTACATCAAAAGCATCCCCAAGCCTTCCACGATGTAAAACTCTACACGATATAGACCGCGGATTATGTTCATTAGTTTACACGGTATTCCATATATTTCTATTATCAGTATTAGTATCATCTAGTATCATTCGACGATCAATACTATCGAATGCCTGTTTGAAGCCAACGAATAGTACATGCAGTGGTGTTTGTCACTCAATTGACTGCTTCACAATGCTTTGCAATGTATTGATATGGTCAGGGCAAAATCTACCAATCTACCCGCATGTTGCTTTCGACTACCTGTTTGTAAAACCTAGTTTATCGTGTTCAGCACAAACCCATGTTACCCTTTTTCCGCAATTTGACTATCAACCCCTCTTTCCACAAGGTTGGAATAACATCAGATAACCACTCTTCACTAAGATCCAATATTGTTGTAATGGCCTCCAAGTCGATATCCAACATGTCCAGTGATATGATATCGGGCCCGACTGCCTTACCGCACCTTAGATGTTTTAAAGCGGATTTGATTTCACCACGACTTGAAACAGAGTCCCTGAATCGCCTTGTAGCCGGTCTTCGGTCAACTGGACTTCGAGCAACCTGAACTTCGGATCTATTGAGTAGCTCGCGAAAGTACTCACTCCATCATCTTTCCATTTGTTGAATCTTGTTTGAGATTTGTAATCTGTCCTTGAATTGAATTGGACGTTCAGTTTTAATGCACCTTCGGTTAGTTTTCCTACCAGCCGGTAAGTTTCTCTCATATTATTTGAGTTTGCAGCAATATTATTTAAAAAATGGCACTTTTACCAACCGCTTTGTCCAATTGACTATATTGTGTATGCAGGCTCTGTCGCTCCATCGCATTTCCCATTTCCGTTGTTAATGATATTCTTTATTTCTTTTCTTCTCCTTATTAGACTCCATGTGGCATCACTAATCCATTCCTTCATTTCAACTTATCTCAATGCACCCGCGGCCTCATTCGTCTACTGCCATCACATGTCAAGCGATCCATAAAATCGTCTGTGAATCGATGTTTTACCCCTTCATTCATTCTTTTAGCTGTTCTGGGTTGCCTCCTTTTATACTTGTCATAAGTTTTATCTTAATCTGTCCAATAACCAAATAATGGTCACTAAAAACATCCGCACCCCGATAGCTGCGGACGTCAAGTAGGAAATTCTCCATCGTTTACTAATTGTAATGTGATCTATTTTGTTTCTGGTATGCCCGTCAGGAGATCTCTTTGTGTATTCTTTTATGTTGAAATAAATGGTGCCACCAATTACAAGGTTGTGGTTAGTGCACATTTCTGCGAAGAGTTCTCCATTATCGTCCATGTCACCCAATCAGTGTGTACCCATGACAGACTTCCAGCCCGTGTTGTTAGAGTCAACCTTTGCATTCGTATCAACCATGTATATGACGATATCCGATCTCCTAATATCAGCAAGACAGTGTGTAAGTTGACTGTAAAAAGCCTCCTTGTAAGCGATGCCTGCTCGGTAGTTGCGTAAATCTGAACTATTGTTACATATTTAGCAGTACTCTTGAATCTTGCTGTTGTTATTTGATCCGATATCGGCCTTCAGTCGACAAGACTACGCTTCATAAAAATCATATGGATTCGTCAATAGTGGCGCCATCTATATCTCATCCTACGAACTTATTGAGTGAAGGATTACGTTCTTGCTGATTTTATTTTGATCTGTACTAAACCGGATAATAAGACTAGTTTCAGTAATGATCTTTGAGATGTAACTACTTTGGATATTATTTAGTGTGTCGACATCGCAGTTAAGTTTTCATTGAGATTATGGCGCCATTCCTTAAATGTTTTCTTCCATTTTTTATTTTCTTAAATAATCCTTCTCACTATCCATTTAAAATTAAAGTTATTTTAATAATACTTTTTCCAGTTACATTTCTAATTCAATTCTCAACTAGTCGAGTTATAATCTTCCATTTATTAACAACAATACAATAGGTTGTTGTGTAAGTTATTTAATAGCAGGTGTTATGTAATAGTGAATTTTTGAATTTGAATTTCAATCATTTATTATCGTTATGAGAATAGAGCAATTTTTTTTTTTTTGATTTTCAATTACAAATATAATTAAGTTTGGTCATAATTTAAATGATTACAAAATTAATGCGCCAGCAGTAAGAGATGAGTAACATAACTACTAAGTCAAAATGCGAGTGAAATTTCATTACCAGCTTTGTCACTTTCGATTTATATAATTAATCCCTGGTGAAATATAGGAAATATTATGTTATTTGCTTCTAAATATTACTATGATCCTTGGTCATAAATGATATTATACGAGTAGTTACTCCATAATTATATTCAGATGGGTTCACTTGCAGTAAATGACGAAGAAATGGATAGAGTATAGAGGATTTTAAATGTTTTCATTAAGTTTTTCGATAATTGATGTTTATGCTGAAACAGTTGTAAGGTTTCGCTTAAAGAATGTTCGGAAGTTGTTGGGAAACTATTTATCGGTACCATCGTATTGTGTTAACTAATATCGTCTCATAATACAAATTTAAAATGTTTCTGAACAATACCAACAAGGCCAACAAAGAACCATTATTTTAAGTGTCTACTACCATTGGGATGGGATAGAGTAAAATGAAGCTACTGGTTAGAAATAGAGTGTGACTCGTAGAATTCAAAGTAAAAATTGTATAGCGTTTGAATTCAAAGACCTATGCGATTACTTGTGTTCTGACGGTAATTCTTTACGACTAAAATATCCATGAGTTTTTTATTTAATAATCTTTAACTAATTCATTGTATAATCCCAATAACTCGAATTTCTACTATAACCAAATCAATCAAACTACACAACACGTTCAATCTAAAATATTCATAGTAAATTAATTGGTGGTGCTCATAAGAAATAGTTTTTCACTATAAATAATACAACGTACGTGGAAACATATATAAAATGTACATGTTTATAATTAAAATAATTTATTTTTAAACCTATTTCTTTTTTATTGATGATGATAACCCTGACCGGTGACCAATCCTCTCTTCAAAAAAACAAAATGTTGAAGTGAAAACATTCTAGTTATTTTTAGCATCCATACAAATATTTACGAATAACTCATTCGATATCAAACATTAGAAACACCAAATTTTCTTTTATAATATTATAAAAAAAAAAGAAAATTTATCGGAAAAATTAATAATATGAAGAATTCATTAGTTTTATTATGGATTTTAATAATTTCCATGGTTTATCAATTAAATGGTGAAAAGTATGGTTTTGGAATTGGTCAAAGAAGTGAAAGTGTGTAATTGAAAACAATAACTTATTCATGGTGGAAATTAATGTTCATTATAAATTTATTTTAGATGATCAATTATTATTGAAGGAAATTAAATCAAGTGAACCGTCAACTGAAATTAGTAATATTATTAAATTTAGGATCATTGCAATTTATCCAGTATCATTTATTGAATTGAACACTACACATGTAAGCTATTAAATTTTTAGTCAATAAATTGATCACATGGCAATTTCTAACTTTGATCGGTAAATGACAGTAAATCAATGCGTTATATATTTCATTATTCGTGATTAGAATAGAAACTGAAATTGACTGAAGTTATATAAAATTTCAAAACTTCATTGGAATTTAATAATTAAAATTAACTCATTGCAGAACTGATCATTAAAACAATACATAACTGAACTAATTTAATTAGACTTCTGATAAGTTCTGTAGTTAGAAACAAATAATTGACGGGATACCAATTTAAAAGAACTAAATCAAAGATAAATGCCTTCTAGGTAGAGATGGACAAAATAAAACATTTTCAATTGGATTAAAAATCCATCATTACGTGTCATTACGTAAACTGTATAATGATTTGGAAAATTTATTAATGTACACTTGAATAATAATATAATAATAAAATGATTCGCGATAATTAGAAATACAATAACAATATTATTATCATTGCCATCATGTTGTCTTCACGGTCTTTCACACATTATGATCTTTAGACCAACTTGTGTGCTGTATTTCACAAATCGTTGTAATTTGACTCTCATGTCCGACTCAATTTGCAATAGCAAATAAATGTTGTCAGCGAATTCAATATCTTCAAGCTAATCGGTTAGATCCCATTCCATTCAGTGTTTACTTTAATCATAACCCAGTCCAAGATGAGCAGGAACAATATTGGTGGCAGTATACATTCCTGCTTAACACCCGAATGTACAAAAAATGTGTCATCAAACCTTCTACAATGCAAAAATCTACATTGCAAATCACGATACAGATCGCGGATCATATTCATCAATTTCGCATAATTTTCTTGAATTATCCACATTATATCACGATCAATATTATGGAATGCCAGCAGAATCTCATTTGAGATTAGCAAACTATACCCAGATTTAAAGTATTATCCTTTTAGTTTGCCTGCAAGACGATAAATTTGCAGCGTGTTGGGTCCGAACTGCATTTTTTTTTCTAAAATGGTACGTTTGATATTTCACCAGTGTATATAGTCCTGTCTCCGTTTTCCATTCGTCGAATCTCGCTAAACCTAAGAATATCACGTTTGTACTTTTTCAATTCTTTTGTCACACCAGAAAATCACATAAATTTTACGTTAATATAACTTATACAATCAGAGGGTCGCATGGGGCGGAATTACAATGTAAACTTGCCGTTTCAAATATGCATATAACATCAAATGTAAACTCTTATAGTTATAATTGAAATTTGCCATCTGGAAAATAAATGATCAATCATAATTATCCAGTTATACATTTGCATATTTCAATAAAGTGGTGGATAATACCTCAGCTGCATAGTTTGTTGTTTAATTGCTTTTTCAACCAGTCGACAAACACGACATTAGCACTATCATTTTAGTTTCGATCACACGCCATTACAGACATATTCCGTGATCGAGTTACCAGTGACACCGTGTGAAGTTAAAGATTGGTTAAGTAACCTTGATGATACTCGACCACTTCATTCGTCACCATTATTAATTATCGATTTAGACTAAAATATCTTCTCATACAAAGTACATATCTTCTACATTAGCGCTTCACTTCTAATGAATCGATTAACAATTTTTTCAGAAAATAGTTTCCCAACCTTATTTTGCTGTATTTTTTGAAGATTATTTCTTTTAATTGATTTTTGACTAGAATTTAAATTGATGAAATAAAATACGACATTGAGTTTACGATAATATCTAAACATTTGTTAGAGTAATTTATAGACTAAATTCGATATTCAATCGGACTTTTTATAAGGTCTCAATTTAGTCTCAATTGCACTTCGTGATACAGACAAAATGTTTGGCTTATAATAAATTTTATCATACAACAGTAAAATGTCGTTATTCGTAAAATGTCTGTACATTCACACAAATGGATCAGACTATGGGAACTTAATTTAACACTTCAATATTTTTGCTAATATTGATCGCATTCCTTAGTTTAAAGTGATGTGAGCCATAGTGCATTAGTAATTTATTTTAAAATAACCTAGAAAATAGATTAATGTTATATGATGTCATCGGTCAAAGTTTAATGAAATAATTCAAAGTTTCTGGTGTACATGATCCGTGGGAAGGAAATATAATGATCAATTAAAAATAGATAATTGTTGGTCAAATTTAAAATTTATTCATTAACGGTACACATTATTATTTAATTTATTTTTATTGTAGAATATTTATTCAAGTATTAGATTTTTTGATGAAAATATTATTGACATAAATGTAACAAATTTTGATGCAGACACATTTAATGCAACTTTATATATATATGGATATTCAAATGGTATTTATCCAAAATCATTTAAGCCCTTATTGATAAATCCACATACAAAATCAAAGATTTTAATGCCACAATTAAGGGAAAATTTTAAACTTAATAATAATAATAATAGTGATTTTAATTATGACTATGTCTATGATGCCTTAATAAGACACCATCCATTACTTGATATTAACAACTCTTCTGGTGATTATAATAGTACGGAAAATAGTGATTATATAGATGAATACTACATTGATAGTGATGAATTAAACAAATTACTAAATAATAATAATAATAATGACTCACAAATTGTCAATGGTTCTACACAAAAGGATATGATTATAGAAGATGAAAGAGATAATTCTGAATTTGGAAATTATAATAATGCAAGGATATTAGAAATAAATCGGAACATTTATAAAATAAGTATACTATGTATTTTAATATTATTTCATTAATATTAAATAATATTTATTAAATTTGTATAATTAATTAAAAATAAAAATTATTATTCTTATTATTATCCACAATGTCGAAAGATTTTATTAGGCAAAATTTACTTTAAAATTAAAGACAGTGTTAATAATTCAATCCAATACTAAATAGCCCAACTTTAATATAACAGTCTCATCATTAGCTTGCAACTTTATATATGCCCTAGTCGAAAATCTAATCCATGACTGATAAATGCTTGATCTGAGAAAGTTATCCATTTAAAGCTAGTAGAATTCGCTACCAACGGTATTTATTGTAGCAATCAATCGATATATGTTAATAATAACGTCATTTCATTATTCTTATTTTTACTATAATTTGAATTTGACAGGACATAATAGTTTTTTGTAGTTTTTGCCTTGGTAGTTGCATTGAATCGAGGAGATTAGAATAACCACATAAAATTATTTAAAACTGTAAATCATACAAATAACACAATAACACAATAACTATTGAATTCTTCGCTTGAAATCATTAACATTTTTAGGCTATTTGCATCAGAATATATTTCAATTGAAGTGATTTTGTAAGTTAGGTGCCTAAATAATAAACTTTAATAGGTGACTATCGTAGATAGAGCAAGTTTATAGTAAATCTATAATAACACCTACTTCTCCTATTGTTCTTATTGAAATCCGATAATATCAGGATTATCTGCAATTGTATTCATGCCGACTAGCCTTCGAATATATATTATATACATATTATTAGCATCGTTAATCAAAGAATGTTACGTATAAATGGTCCATAATGATTTAGGTTTCTCAAAATTTATTTAACATATGTAACCCATAATATTTTTACAAGTGTCAGTACGGTCCTGTTTTATATTTAGAAAATTTAGTACTTATTATACTAGAAAAATGTATAAGGTGCTTGAATAAACTGGTAGCTTCGAGAAAGTTCAAAAGGTAAACAAAAAGCTAATATAAATAGGGACTGTATGAGCAGGAGAAATAGTTGAAAATAAAGCTTAATCAAATATACATATATTGAAAGTAAAATAAGTGATAGTGAATTATAAGTAAATACCAATATAAGTAAACATTTTGTATAGTAAAATTGTATTGCATTTTCCAATAGAATTAAGATAAAATAAAGATTTTGTTAAAGTGCAAGTGAATATTTTATTTTTCAACGAATATAGCCTTTACGTTAACCGCTCGGACAAGGCTATTTATCAGAGAATCAACGTTGTGTATAACAAATAGCAACCTCCCAAAACACACTTTTATAACAACATATATAAAAAATGACACTAATGGCAATATAGTAAGTATATAATATTATTGCAGAAAAGATTCCCGAATTACACCTGTCGAAATTGAATATGCTAGAGATGTGAAGTTCTCAATCTGTACTTATGAATTGATCTTTTAGTTAGTTAGTTAGTTGATAAACTGTTCTTTTCGTTTCTTGATTCTAGAATAGTAACAAACAATCCTATATAATTATCAATTTAAATAAACGATTTATGACTTCAATTCCAAAATGATTGACTCAAGAATATGTTTCTAAAAATCTTGAACCCATTATGTGTTTAACTTTTTATTTATTTGAAATAAGTAAGTAATTCTTGAAATCAGAAAACAATTATTTAAGCACGAAAATCATTTCTTAAATCAAGAAATAAAATACTTAAATTTAGCATTTACTTGAATAATGAAGAAAACTCTTGTAGCAATATCTAGCATATTAATCAATGCGTGACACGTGAAGTAACCGTTTCGTAAGAGTATTTTTGAGGTAGGGAGTATGTTTTTGGTGTCAATATATTCAATTAATTTCGACAATGCTGACAATAGGGATATGGGTCTTTGTGACTAGAGAAGAATTTTTAACCCAGTCTTAGGTATTTTAAATTCTAATAACTATTATTGAAATTTATCATTTGGAAAATACAATATCATTCATAATTATCTGGTTATACATTTGAATAATTGAGATGAGTGGTACATAAATCCCCAAACTCATTCAGTTTTTTGTCGAGATATTTGGCACCCCCAATAGCCACCCAGTTTGTTGTCGTGATATTTTGTGGGCTCATCCATTCATCAAATTATACATTAACTAGGATCAAGTGGTACTGAAACTAAGTGATACTATGTAATTTGAATACTTTTATTTTTTTTTATTTATATTTATCAAGTCTTAACTGAAACGATAAAAGAATAAATACAATGGCAAAACAAAACATTTGTTGTTGTTTTTTTTTTTTTTTTTCATTTTCTCGTGTATATTATTTAATCTGAAATTTCCCATGAGTGACATAAAACGTTACGGAAGTCAATGCGTGTTGTTATATCACCTTCTTAAACCAAAGATTAAACGTTTTGTACTTTAGTCACCCTCAACTAAACTATATTTAATAAATTTCACGCTTATTGAGTCATATAAAATCTAAATGAAATTTTTTGAATATAAAAAGTTATTATATATTTAAGATCGTTATATTTTATTTTTTGTATAATTTAAGCTTCAGCTGAGACATTAAAGTCAGGATATAATGTAAAATAGTTTGAATATAGTAATTTAATCGGACGGTACAATGGACGAAGTTGATGAGGTGATATACCAATTTGATATGATTTTTGTTAGTTTTGTAAACAAACTATTATTAATTTCATTTTGGCAAATATGATAAATGCAGAAACTACTGAGAATACTTAGTCATCTAAAGTAAGCACCATTAGATGTACTTAATATGGATTTTTTATTCACACATTTTATTTATAACCTACATAATATTTCTGGTCTTCTGGTATTTCAGAAGGATATAAATATATATAATAATTTAGATTTCATATATCCTTAGATTTTTCGTAAATGTGGTAGTTCGCAGTTGATGCACATAATTGTTGGTTTCTTTTAATTTGATATTCTAGGATATAAGAGCTGAATATAGTTAATATTTACACATATCACAAATCTCAAATTTAAAGTACAATTGTAGCTGTATAGTATACATAACTTAAACATATTGTAAATTGAAGGTATTGGAAGATATCTTAACGTTATGCCGTTAATTGAAATCGATATATTTTCATGACAATATTATTTAGGAGCGGATATAGATAATAAGTGTGATAAAATACCATTTGGTACTAAACTCAATGAACTTTTGTATATTCCTTTAGTATACAACAACATTTTTTGCGATCAAATTGGAAAAAACATACCTATATGTCAACCAATAATTTTTTTTTTACATTATCAATAATAGATCAACAATTAATCATTTAAGTAAATATAATTTATAACAATTTATAATATAAAACAATTCCCCCATCGTCTAATCATACCCATGTAATTGGAAGAAAAAAAAAAAAAGAATACGATGAAATTTAGTTACAATCAAAAATTCATCAATTCCTAATTTTCGTCGCAAATCACATATATACGATTTTATTTATATACACTATGGTATGTAGGAATATATACGTGGTTTTGGCATTTCCTTTCTTGAAATCATCAAAAAGGACACATATATATACAATACTGATCGTTATATCTCATGGGAGCCCATAAGAAATTGGACTTGGTAAATTTTCTTGTTCAGATAAAGGATTGCGGTCACGTAAATATATTGTGATGGGAATTGATTTGTATGGTCATTTTTTGATTATTTGTAGTTTGGCGAATGATTATTGGCCCGTAAAATATAGTCTCAATGGAATATCCTTCTTGTATGTTTAAATCAAAATGATTTTAACTTGTCATAAATAATAAATCTAT
>JANSTX010028911.1:0-14546 GCA_027564355.1 Penthetria funebris | reverse complement strand
ATATCAACTATTTTGTAATTCTATTTAATGAATACTTATATATTATGTTCTGATCCGTTAAACAATTTCCAGGGCCTCCAATAATTGGCAACCAATTATACATTTCTCTTGTTATATAATGGTAAATGATAATTGATTAAATTTTTGAGAAAAAAAGCATAGGGTTGAAAGTAACTTTTAGTTTTATGTATGTCATATTATATATGTTTTTTTCCAGTTTAAAGGGTAAAAAATTTATGAAATTACTCTTGTAGATTATTATCATTTTTTTCCAACATTTGTAGGTGGAAATTGTTAATATTGTTAACTAAATTATACTTAGACTTATGACTCTGCATATATACAATCGTGTGTGGATAGCTGACTAGATGATAATAATTTATTATAACATAGCACCATTTAATTATGCAACTATGTAATAATTAAAAGTCTCTACTTAATTAGAAAAGAAATATAGAAAACACAATCAACTTTTCAATGTTTTAATACATCGTGGGACGAGGCAAACCATTGAATTATGATAATGAATTTTAACTGCATAAATCTTTAAATGCCATCATTCTATTAATTGCATATAACCACAATTCACACCATGCAATTGACATAGACTATGTTTACAAAGTAAACAGTGTGTACCGTCCGAAGGCAAATACAGGTCGAGAAATTTCAAGATCTTTGCCTGTCAATACAATCAACACCGGCGACACTACGATGTATATATGTCGTTTCCAATATTCATGTAACATCAAATGAGTAGCTACTATAATTATATTTGAGATTAAATAACTAAACAATACAGAATCATGTGTAATTGCCCAGTTCTATCAGCTTCTTACAATCACATGTTTAATACACGTGAAAACTAGTAGTCTTAAATGAAAACAATTTGAATTTCACCCACCGTTTATAATCGCTCACGTAGTTATAGTGCCGTCTGTAGACAAATTTCAAAATCAGACTAAATGACATTTCGTTTGACACGTCGTCGTCGATTGATTTGGTGATTTTTTTTGTGTTGATTGATAAAATAAATATTTCTACATTTTTTTTTTTTTAAATAATTTATAACAATTAAACAGGTATTGTTTTTAAACCATTTCTTACCTAATATTATAGTTTGTACATTAGTTATTTTAATTTTATTATGTGTGTGCCATATAAGTTTTACGTGGAACTTTACACCCGTTTACTTATTTCTGAACAAACAAAAAAAAAAAAATTCATGATCTTGTCTCGTCGTACACCAATAAAAATGTATAATAAAAAAATGGTATTATTTCACCATATCAACTAATTTTACTATTTTAATGCACAATTCTTTATAAGACAAATAAATTATAATAATAAAAAAATTAAGATTATGGTAATTGATTGTGCAAAGTGGTAATAATGTTACGCTTATTCCAATAGTAACATTTAAAAGCAACCCACCATTTATCAATGTTAATCAGTTGGTACTCAGACAGATAACATAAATATTAAAAATATCTTATACTCTGTAAATTGCTTAAATAAATTACAGGAGGATTTGCTTTTAACTTTGCTATCCTTGAATCGTATCACTTGTGATATATCTAATGGATTAATTTCGATTGTTATCATGTATAGGATTTGTTCCATCTTATCATTTTTATGATTCACTTACAGGATCGCATAGGGCAACTTTACAATGTTACTATCCAATATGTATAAGTATAATTGTAAATTTACCAACTGAAGAAATAAGATAACCGATAATTACTCTATTATACATTTGAATACTTGAGTGCTCAGCTACCTATTTTGTTATTGAGATGTTTTTTTTTAACCAGTCAACGAACACGACATTAACATAATATTTTTGTCTCAAACCTCAATCACACGTCATTACTGACATATATCCTAATCGATAATTACCGGCGACACCCCATGTAGCTAAAGATAGGTTGAGTAACCTCAGTAGATTGCTTACTTGCCATACATTATTATCTTCAATTGTTTCGAAAATGTAAAAATTATATTTACATATAAGTATTTGTTATATTATATTACTCCCTTCTGACCTGTATTTCCAATGAGCTGGTTAAAGTAAATAACTTTCCTATGTTACCCAGTATACCAATGCATAGCAGTTGTGAATAACAATATAATAACATTCTTTTTCGATAGTTTAAATTATTTACTTTCTATAAAATAGTTTTTTTTCTATTATTTTTAGATTAATTACTGTATAAAATGGCAATGGCTGAAGGACAATGTTATACAATAATAAATACACCCGAGTTAAGTGATGTTTATAATGAGATGAAATTAAAAAAAGATTTGGGTATTATAAATAATAATTTTATAAATAAAAAAAATATATAATCAATAATTGTTGCTATTCCATAGAACAAGGCGATGAAAATGTGCAAATTAAAACATTAAAAAAAGTAATAAAACTTTTATTGAATGGTGAACGTTTACCAGGTTTACTGATGACAATTATACGTTTTGTTATGCCATCTCAAAATCATACAATCAAAAAATTACTATTAATTTTTTGGGAAATTGTACCGAAAACTACTGCTGATGGTAAACTATTACAAGAAATGATTTTAGTTTGTGATGCATATCGAAAGGTTTTGATTTGTTTTTTACATATACAATCTGTCTGGTTTTCCAATGTAATGATTTATTTGTGTTCTTCTTTTTGGTTATTCCATTAGGATTTACAACATCCAAATGAATTTTTACGTGGTTCAACATTAAGATTTTTGTGTAAACTTAAAGAACCCGAATTATTGGAACCATTGATGCCAGTTATTCGTGATTGTTTAGAACATCGACATTCATATGTTCGACGTAATGCTGTTTTAGCAATATTTACAATTTATAAAAATTTTGAATGGTTAGTTCCTGATGGGCCAGAATTAATAGCAAATTTTCTTGATACACAACAGGTTAATAATATTAGAATAATTTTGAGTTTTCTGTTAAATATGCACAATATTTTATTAATCATTTTTAATTACATTAGGATATGTCTTGCAAAAGAAATGCATTTTTGATGTTACTTCATGCTGACCAAGAACGTGCATTAAATTATTTAGCTTCATGTCTCGATCAAGTTAATAATTTTGGTGACATTTTACAATTGGTTATTGTTGAACTTATATACAAGGTAGTTTAATTTATTTGTATATATATATAAATGTTATTGTAATTAAAATTAGTATAATTTCAAAAATTAAAATTAATTAATTGTTAATAAAACAGGTTTGTCACGCAAATCCAACAGAACGTTCAAGATTCATTCGTTGTATTTATAATTTATTAAATTCATCATCAAATGCTGTACGTTATGAAGCTGCCGGTACATTGACAACATTGTCTTCAGCACCAACAGCAATAAAAGCGGCAGCCAGTTGTTATATTGAATTAATTGTTAAAGAAAGTGATAATAATGTTAAATTAATTGTTTTGGATAGATTAATTGCAATGAAAGAGAATGAAACAATGGAACGTGTTATGCAAGATTTGGTAATTTTATTTTTATAATAATTAGAAGATAGTTCGTTTATTATTTCATGATAATTTACCGTAATGAAATGAACAAAAATGTCAGAGACTTATCGAGTTTGCTAAACACGATTACGTATTCAAAATTTTAAGATGTTCAAAACTTTAACAGAGGGGGAGATTTCGGTATTTTAAAAACTTTATTTTTAAATGCAATTTTTTTTTGTTTGTAAACCAGTCTTTATTACCTAATACCTTTCCCTAAATATTGCTTTGCCTTATGAACACCTTGATTTTATCGTTAGAACAATAGGTAACTCAATAGAATTCAGACCTGATTGTATGTCTGCCCCTGTGACATTAATAGTTACTGTAAATGTCTGAATTATCGTAAATTTGCGGCGTTTTAGTGTAAATGGTAGGTTAAAATCACTTAATCACAATATCTATACGTGGTATATATACTACGTCACTCGTATGCGATTCAGATATTATTTTACCAATTGGCAAAATATGTGTACAAATCACATACAATCAATTTTGTGCTATTGCAAAAATACCTCTTTTCGGGTTAAAATTATGTCAGATTGACATCGTTAGGATCCTGTGAAATAAACGAATCGGGACTGTGATATACATATGCATTTTCCTTGCTGTCTCGTATTGCTCTTCATGATATCACGAACTAATCTTATGCATTGGATACCATCTTTTGGTAACATTTTTACTTAATCTATATTGATTAGTAATTCGGGCTAATGTATTACAGCTTTTGATACGGGAAACCGATGTGTCAATAAGTGGAAGCTTTTGTTTAAATCCACTGCGAATCGTACATCCAACCAATATAGTGTAGCAGCAATTCATTTTGTAGTCCATGTAATGACACTTCTACCATCTCCACCACGAACAAAGTTAACGAGATTACTGTAGAAATATTTTTCCAGAACCACCTGGACCATTGACATAGTAGAGATTGTAATTATTATGATTTTTTTATTGATTCAATTACATATATCTGACTTATTGACACGAGAACTTAGGTGTGCAGGTTTCTTGTAGCTGGTTTTATTTAAATTCATTTATACTCAAAATTATACACAATGACACACTTGACTTTTACTATATGACACACTTGGACTTTATTATTTACAATGTTTGTTTTTTTTTTTCTTTTTTTGTTAAGGTTATGGATATATTACGAGTATTAGCAGCACCCGATATTGAAGTTCGTCGTAAAACACTGTCACTTGCAATGGATTTAGTATCATCAAGAAATATTGAAGAAATGGTATTGGTGTTGAAGAAAGAAGTTTCAAAAACGCATAATATTGAACATGAAGATACTGGAAAATATCGTCAATTATTAGTTAAAACATTACATAATTGTTGTATTCGTGTAAGTGGTATAGATTAATTGTTTGTTTTAATTTTTTATTTATTTATCATCATCAATTTTTGTACAGTTTCCTGATGTTGCGGCAACTGTTATTCCTGTGTTAACCGAATTTTTATCGGACACAAATGAACAAGCTGCATCTGATGTATTAATATTTATACGTGAGGCAATACAAAAATTCCCAACATTACGTTCATTAATTACGGAAAAATTAATTGAAACATTTTCATCAATACGATCAGTTAAAGTACATCGTGCAGCATTATGGATTTTAGGCGAATATATAAATACAAATAAAGAGATATTAGAAGTGATTGAAGCTGTTAATCGTGCTTTAGGTGAAATACCAATTGTTGAATCGGAACAGAAACGTTTAACTGGCGAATGTACAGATGAAAATCAAATGAATAGTATGACTATTACAAATAGTACTGTTGTGCCAATGAATAAAGTTACATCAGATGGAACATATGCTACACAAAGTGCTTTTAGTGTTGCACCGTAATGAATTGAAATTTATATTATTTATGATTAATGTATTTTAATTTTTTGTTTTTTTTTTTTTATTTATAGAATTATTAAAAAAGAACAACGTCCACCATTACGTCAATACTTAATGGACGGTGATTATTTTATTGGTGCTGCACTTGCATCAACATTAACAAAATTAGCATTAAAATATATTGAATTGGAAATGGATGAACAAAAACAAAATCGTTTATGTTGTTCAATAATGTTAACATTGGCATCAATCATACATTTGGGTAAATCTGGATTTTCAACGAAACCAATTACAAATGATGATGCCGATAAAATATATGTTTGTTTAAAAACATTAAGTGATCGTACACCTGAAATAACTGAAGTTTTTCGTAATTTATGTCGTGATGCATTAGCAAAAATGTTACAAGCACATAGTCAGGTGAGGTGCTAATTTAAAAATATAGAGAAATAAAAAAAAATATATTGTTAAATATATTTGTACATTATACTCGTATAGTACTTTTGTAGACTTTCAAGTAGTTACAGTCTACACAACTAAATTCATGTTAGGATTACCATCCCTATTAATAATAACTGATCTAAATATTTTGGCTGGCGCATTGAAACAAGTTCGTGAAAACGTTCTTGGTTTCATTAGTGATAGCACGTCGACTCTTATAATAAGAAGGTGAAACTTCAAAAGTGCAATTTACAAAATAGTAATACGATGGTCCAACCTAATTCACGAACTGGTCGGAAATAGTGCAAAAACATTGCAGTTCGAACACAATACGCTACAAATCCAAATATTATGAGTGAAACTTATCCTTTAGCAATCCATCTAACCGAACAATACTTTTGAACAGATTACAAACCGTTTCTTTGAATTGCTAAAGAAACGGTTTGCTGATCATTCAAAGATCGGCTACAAGACGATACAGTTTTTCTGCTCCAAGTCATGACGAAATTAAATCTGCATACTGGAAATTAATATTTTTTTTTTTTTTTTATTAAAATTTATGTTTTATTTCTCAAAATGTAGGAAGAGCAACAAGCACAAAAAGACAAACAACAAAAAGTTGCAAAAATTCAAGCTGATGATCCAATTATGTTTACCCAATTATCAAGTGGTAAAGAAAGTCTTTTGGGTGAAAACCTATTTGAATCAAGTTTAAATCAAGCTCTTGCCGGTACCAAAAGTAATTATCGAATAAAACTAATATTTTTCTTGTAATAAAACAATTAAATTCATATTTTGTTTTTCTGTTGTAAAGGCACCACAGTAACTGATGTTTCATCAACAAATAGTAAATTAAATAAAGTAACACAATTGACTGGTTTTTCTGATCCTGTTTATGCTGAAGCCTATGTTCATGTAAATCAATATGATATTGTTTTGGATGTTTTAATTGTGAATCAAACAAGTGATACATTACAAAATTGTACATTAGAACTTGCAACATTAGGTGATTTAAAATTGGTTGAACGACCACATTCAGTTGTATTGGCACCACATGATTTTTGTAATATTAAGGCAAACGTTAAAGTTTCATCAACTGAAAATGGAATTATATTTGGAAATATTGGTAAAAAAAAAAAAATTAATTACTTAGCATACATGTGAATATTATGTTGGTGGGTGTGGGTTGCTAAATATAGGGTCAGATAATCTATCTTAGTACCTTTGGAAACACAATTTTATTTCAGTATATGTCAATTCTATGGTATGACATCGTGAACTTGTGAATAAAAATCTTGTCAAGAAACAGTTAGCTGTGACATTCTATCGAATTAATTAAAAGTTTAATCACCAATGTCATCATCATCATTATATCTAAACCTTTTTACCTTGAGGGCGCATTGGATGGCATTACGATGTTAATTTGCCATTTTAAATATGCATGTAACATCAAAATCAAATAAACATAATTGAAATTTGCCAAGTGGAAAATATAGGATCAATCATAATTTCTATTTTTCAATGTTTTAATTGTTTGTTCAATCAGGTGTTAGTTGACATAAAAATTGGTATATACATTTTGGAACTGCGTAAACCATGCTTCAGCAGATACTGATGAATTTCGGGTATATTCATTTACCGGTTTCGTTCTATTTCTGAGAAGTTTCAAATTTTGTTTTGTCCATACAAATCACGTGCCATGTCTTTACAGAAACGTTTCCAGTATTCTTTACTAATTAGTATTATTTTGGCATTAATTCTGTTTCTAATGAGTTTATATACTCTGTATTCTTGCGTTATTAATATTTTCATTTGACTTGCACCATGCCTCTTCAACGTTATCTTGATCGTTGATGGGATTGTTCAAGATTTTAAGTTGTAATCTGTTTTCATATAACTTTTGTATATTGCCTTTTGTTTGGATCCAAAATAGATTCAATATTTGTTTTTGAAATATATTCTGGAACCTAAGGTTTTTGTAATATTGCAATTATTCTGATCTTACAGAGAATTAGCATATGATCTGTACCTACACTACCGGAAGAAAGGGATCTTACATCCAAAATTTGTGACGGATGAAAGCTTCTGTTTAGTATAATGTAGTCAATAGTTGACTGTTGACCTCTGGTGTTATGCCAAGTGTATTTATGCTGATATTTATATGAGAAATGGGTGTTTTAAATTGTTAGCACAAAAATCTATCAGTGTTTCTCCATTTCCATTTAATGTTTCTTCATTATATCTTTGTTTAACGCCAATACCGACTTTCGCACCCTAACATTCATATCACCCACTATAATTAGCAAGCAAATCGCAATACACTCTTTATGTCTATTATGCACCTTATTTAATCAATTATCCAACAACGCATAAATATTCTTTTTCCATTTTCGTTTTGTCTGATGTCGTTGTGTAAATCCAATTCATTATACGAGGCTAAATTCGTAGTACTTTGAGCGATATTAATTTTTAGTCTAAAAGAGGCAGTATGTTAAACTAACTTCCGACTTTTATTTGAAGCCATTTCCTACTTCTAGCTGTTATAAAACTAATGTGAGCTATTTGTATTGTTAATAGCGCTACATACTCGTTATGTCCTTATGTTATCATTGGATTCTGCCACGCAGTAACACCAGAAAGCCTCCAACATTACCGTTGATTGTCCGCGCCCTTTTGGTTAACTCCCATATTCCACATATGGTGGTCTATTCCACTATCCGCAATCTGTGAACGCGTCCAGTTGCAATTAACTTTGCAAATGGAATGCTGTCAGTGCATACCATCTCTGGATGCCATAACCAGACCAGGTTATTTTTTTCATAACTTTGTAAATTGTGTCTTGTGTCATCATTTTTCTCCAAATGCATGTAATCTTTGATAAATATTTAATGAATCGTCACTATATCCATAGTATCAAATGTTCATTTGTAGAATCTGTGGCGTTGCCTTTCGTTTCCAAAATTATGGGTATATATGGGGGTAAAATGATTTTACTAACATTTATTTTTTATTAAACTAGACCGCTGAATTGTCCGCGAATTTTCAGCTAATTCCATATACCAAATATGGGATTTGCTCCGCCTAAAGTGTATGCGTCCGTTGGCATTCAACTTTTGTTAGGTTTGATCCAGAACAAATCACTAGAAATAACAGAATTATTTAGTGAAATTGTAATTATTGTTAGTTATTTTATTCATTTGATTTTTTTTTTTTTTGTATTGCAGTTTATGATACATCAAATACAACAAATGTTGTTGTCTTGAATACCATTCATATTGATATAATGGATTATATATTGCCGGCAACATGTTCAGACACAGAATTTAGACAAATGTGGCAAGATTTTGAATGGGAAAATAAAGTATCGGTTAATACAACATTAACTGATTTACATGAATATTTAAAACATTTATTAAAATCAACAAATATGAAATGTCTGACGCCAGAAAAGGCATTATCTGGTCAATGTGGTTTTATGGCGGCTAATATGTACGCAAGGTAATGATGTTAATATTGTAGGAAGTTTTTGTTTTTTTTTTTGTGTCCTAGGGGTGTTTATTTTTTTTTTTTTTTTGTTATTAATTGCCCATCTTTCTCTATCTCTATCAATCTATTCAGATCTATATTTGGTGAAGATGCATTGGCTAATTTGAGTATTGAAAAACCATTTGATGATCCTGATGCTGTTGTTACTGGACATATTCGGATTCGTGCAAAGAGTCAGGTAAACAATTAGTTTAGAAATTATAAAATTGTTTCGTTATTATATATATATATATATTTTTTTTAAAATTTCTATAGGGTATGGCTTTAAGTTTGGGTGATAAAATAAATTCCACACAAAAAACTACTCAACAAAAGGTAATTGCTGCTTAAAGAAAGTATTTTGGTTTTTTTTGTTTTTTCTTTTTCGATTTTAACAATAAAAAAACTATAAACATAAAAATTATTTATCCAAAATTACAAAAAGAAAAGAAAAATATTATTATTACATATTATATTATAGAGTTTTGAGAAAATAAATCAATAATAGAATCTTCATAATTAATATTGCAATTATTAGAATTAATATTTGTATGTTAATGATGTGTTTGTCTTATAAATAATAGTATTATGTTTTTTTTTTTTTTTAAATAATTCCATTAGTTAGTTTAGTAAGTTAGTTTTTAATTTTATTATCTTCGTTTATTTTTATTTTATTATATTAATTGCCCAAAATATATAGATAATACGTATTGATCATCGTCAAATGGAAATATTACCAAACCCGAATACTATAAATAAATTGGACAACTCTTCTGGTCATACATTGTAGAGCAAAGCCAAAAAAAAAAAACAATTAAAATTATAATAATAATAATATAATTACAAAGATTTGCTTCACATTTTTTTTTCTTTATATAAAATATTCTATGTAATTTTTTAATACATTTTTTAAAATTGCATTTTGTTTGCATAATAATTCGTTCAAGTAAAATCAATTTGTTCTTCAACAATTCCAAATTATTTTTTTAACTTTAATTTTGTGTCCAACTGGTAAATTTTTTCTAAATTGTCTAAATCTATCGCCTTTCTGTTTTGCATGCAATTTTTTTTTATTTATATTAAATTTTATCCATATTATTAATACACTATAAAATAAATCTACTATTTAATCAATCCTCTAAATTTATCTGAATATTTTTCTAATGTCCAACAATTCTCTTTTTTACATATTATAATGAATTTATATCCATTGTATTTCTTCCTTTACGTTATGTTAATGATCACATTATAATATATACGATAGACTTGTAGATTTCTTCACATTGAGAAAAATTATTAATACTTTATACTTTAGATCCTATTTATACTTTAGATCCTATCTATACTTTAGAGCCTATTCCCGTATACATATTTATTTATCTTTTAATTAGTAATAAATAAACCAATATTATTGTTAAATATTTTAGAATGGAATTTTATTCGATATAAAAATATTCAGCTGGGTTAACTGCAAACCGGATTTATGATGCTGGGTAATTATTACACTGATGAGAACTATTAGTTCAAAAGCAGAGTTCCTACACACACCTTCCACTTGTGCTTTGATTGAGATGATTAGTTAACATGTGAATATAGCAGTTTATGGTTCTATTTAAAAAATTCAAAATACATTATAATATTATTCCATCTTAATCCAAGTTAACACATAATTGACCATGTGTGTCACAACATTAAATACCACAAAAAAATATATATTACATAAAAATATATCAATGAAATTCGTTAACTATATAAATAATATGAAAGGTGGTGATAATGATGTTGTCGAACTAACATATTCGGTTTGTTCAACCTATATCTTACCTCATAGTGTCCGATATTGGCTAAAAATATAGGTATTAGTGTGTTATTTGTGAACTTGATGAATAAATATCCCATCAACAAACTATAAATAGCTGGTGGATATTCACACCACTCTACCGAATTAAGTCAAATTGTTTAAATCGATCAGCTACGTGTTTCAGAGTATTATACAGTGAAATATGTAGTTTGTATATTAAATTTAACTGCAAATTAACATCGTAAAGTCGATATATTTGCTAATTTAAGGTGTAAACGTTAAGTTGATGATGATGATTATGATGATGAGATGAATAAATATAGAAATAATTGTGTGACTTTAGTAAGATTACTCTATACAGTTTTATAAAATATGTATGGGTTGCAAATATACAATATTTAGAATGATAGTGGAACAGAATTAAATATGTACAAGAGTTTAAAGAAGAAATATTCATAACAAATTCACTGTAAATTCTTTAAAAAAAATCAAAAAACAAACGTCTCATGAAAATAGTGCTTGCAATCAGCTATGATATATATATAGAGTGAGCAACCTTTAGATGTTATTCGCGGTCACTACATTCACCACCACACGCTGGCTACACTTTAATGGAAAAATGCATAAAAAAACTGATTTGTTAGCTATTAAGGACTTGAGAAGGAGGATACGAAGACGTTGAAATTTGTGATCATTCGTCTTGAATTTTTTGAGGTCAGTACTTTTTTGTGTAAAGAAGACTTGGAGAATTTTAAATAGAATAACACATTATTGATCAACAACGATTCCTTCCAAGATCAGTGAACTGTAGTTTGGATAATCTACAAATTATCGGCAAAAATGGACGACAGTAAATAATATAACTTTCTGATATATAAAGACGCAATGCGTACACGGCGCCCACGAATTAAAATATTAAACGTGTACGGGAAAGTTAACAGAAACATCATCAATGAAATGTTTAAATATGACTCATCACTTAACCCAGATACATATTGAAATTTTACTGACATAATCCTATGTAATTCAAGTACATTAAAATGATTTCTATTACTTACTTTCTATTACTTTTCTATAAAATATTCAAAATACTAATGATGCTATTAATACATTAATAGCCATTACTTATTAACTTCCACACAAAGTGTTTTATTTTCGGAAAACGTAAATTTCAGCTCATCAAAACTGATATCAGATGTTTTGAGGAGTTACAATTGCGTTTAGGGTAACAAATTAAAAGAAATGTTTTCCTTAGCACACTCGTCTACCAAGATTTACCACCCACTCGCACCGTATTTAATACCGATCAAAATCATAAAAAAAAAACAAAACAAATAAAAAATAAATTTTTAAACAACATTATACTATCAAAATCAATCACTGTTTATTTACATTTGACAAATGTCAAAAAGAAAAGGTCGAGAAATGAATGCGCAGTCTATTTCATAAATAAATTGTATGTTTACAGGCGAATAGAGTCCGTTTCATTATTTATAAATTGGCCACTTTTATTATTTCAAATATTAAAGTGGCCAATTTTTAAATTATGAAACGAACTCTATTCGCCATTAAATATACTATTTTCTTATATTAAATGTACATTTATGTATGACATACATTTGCGCATTCGTTTCTCATTTTTTTTTTTTTTTACATTTGTCAAATATAGTAAACATTGAATGTTTTGAAAGTCCAAACCAAAAAGTGTTTCTTTTATGTGATTTTGCAGCCAGAAAAACTGCATGAGTTTGATTGTTACTATTATTATCTCAAACATGGATAACACAATAGATATTTGGACACCAAAATGTGAACGTTTAGCAACAACTGAAAAATTATTTATTCCATCCAATGTATAGAGGTTTATTAATTAATCCTTCGATGACATTGAACAGACAGGAGTGATAAAAACAGTGACTGATAATAAAACAATTATAATAATATATTGTGTTGTTATACAAAATTTAGGATTTGACTGAAATTGAAAAAGAAAAATTGATGAAAATATTACGAAACGATATCGTTGCATACAGACTCATATATATCATCATATATAAATAAAATAGAATTTATGCTTGTGCAAACATGTGGCATGAAACTAAAGATGAGATGATGGAGTTCTTAAAAAGTATTATTAGATTAGATTAGATGAAGATCAATGTGCAAGACGTGTTAATCAAAAATGTTGACGAGTTGTTGATCCCGATTATTACGAATTTAAAAGTATATGTTAGTTACTTATCTTATTTTATTATAATAGAAATAGAACTTATATAGATTTTTGCATCAACATTAACTGAAAGTATGCATTTTCGTTTAATTGGTGATGAATGTATAGTGTTGAACGCTCAATAACGTATTCAAAACTTGACCACTTATATAGAAGATAACAATTCTTAGTTTAGTTCATTATTTCAATCAACTTCATCTCTATGTTCTAATTTCTAATTAGTAAATGTTCTGTTTGGTAATACCACAGAAAAAGTAACTATAACTGTGGTAATACGTATTACGTATAAAAATGCGAAAATAAAATGATTATAATTCCTACAAATTAAAACATTTTAATTTGTAGGAATTATAAAAATTTTAGCAATTAGAAATTGAATCTACTTTATTTCTTTATTTACACTATATATTCAAACATAATACAACAATTTAATAAATTAAATTCTTTTAGTGCACTAATTATTCGATAATGCATTTGAAATTTCAGATCATAGTGATAATGACATTCAAGTTAATCGTAAAATTATTGGTGACAACATAGATGATAAAGCAACAGATGTTTATCAAACATATACAAGAGTTAGATTACAAAAAAAAAATATCCAGCACCATATGGTGGACGGCTGGTTTAGATGTTACCGGGTAAAACAAAAAAAAAAATTGATCATCTTAAGGATAACGATCAAATTAGGCACAGAAAACATTTGTCACAAGTAATGTACATGTGATATCTATATCTACTTGGTCATCGTTTAATGGAATAACCAATATCGGTTGATCGTAAAGATATTGTTGCAGAAAATACATATTTATTAACATTTAGTGATTATACTGATTTTCAACCAAATGCTTTTACATTGCTAATTGATTTAATGAAAAAGAATCTTAATTAAGAAGCCGTTTGTGAAAGAAATCATCCAATTGGTGGCAGATCATTGGAATGAACCAAGCTATTGAACATTTGATTGGTTGTGTACTTTGTAGTCCTGTATGTTCTTCATTATTTAGAGGAAAAGCATTAATGGAACGATAATTTATAATTGCACTACGCAATAAAATCACCTGTGGATTCCTTTTTGTTTTTAACCCTGAGTAGGTAATATAACGGTGATGACACTCAGTGTTCTTGCTTGACTTACATACCTCTGAAAGATGATTCCACACAGCTG
>JANSTX010028900.1:0-14550 GCA_027564355.1 Penthetria funebris | reverse complement strand
TTCTCTGACATCGCCAAATACTATTTGAGAAGAATTGAAACGAAAAGAAAACATACAATACGTATACGAATATATATATATTATATATATATGCGCGTATTTGGTATATAGAAGAGTTCGGTGCGATGGTTACTGGTAATGTTGACTGACCCTATTTGAAAAGAAATTATTCCTAAAAACTGTAAAGTACACCCCGGTAATGTGGTGGAATGAAAATAAAATTCAAAATTTGCATTACAAATGAATTACTGGCGGAGTTTTAATCAAAAAAAAAACATAAATAAATGAAAAAAAAGAAAGAAAATGAAAACAAAAGCTAAAAGAAAATATATAAATATCCTTATATAAAGGATATTGTATTAAATCTATTTAGGTGGTATTATACTTATTAGAATAAACACTTAGATTTAATGATTCCTGATGGAAAATTTATTCAGCATTTACATTTGCTGCTGTGGTAAAATTAAACTCATAATTTTATTTTTATTTAAATTTATAAATTGAAATACTTACACATAACATTTTTAAAGATTCCACAGATATATACTATTGACTGGGTAGTTGACGGACATTTAAGATATATGTATGTATACATGAATTCCATCTGAACTCCATGTAGAATGAAAGGTTACCGCGTTTTAATATTCTAAGCAAAACCTCCAACGAGTTACTCCTTAAACTGTTCACAACTTTAGGGATAACACAAACAACAATTGAAAGAAATATGCTTGCCATTAGTTTGATGGGTCATAAAACTAAAGAAAAGATTTGTTAACAGATAAGGATCGATCATAATGATTAAGAAATGCCATATAATTAAGGGATTGTGAAGGATCTAGATATGGGGGTAGATCTCCCACCAAATTAACAAATAGATGGTTGAATGAACGCACTGAAAATTAATTGGTATAAAACCAACAAAACGATGAACAGATTAAATCTACAGAGTTTTTCTGCTATGCTTTGCTGGAATTTGTGACCGCCTGCATATTGCAGTTGTTTTCAAATAGATAATTATAAATAAGTTAACATTAATTTCTGCATTATGCAACTGGAAATATCTTTTACGAATTGAGATATCCACTTCTCTTACATATTGCAGTTGTTTTCAAATAGATAATTATAAATAAGTTAACATTAATTTCTGCATTATGCAACTGGAAATCTCTTTCACGAATTGAGACATCCACTTCTCTTACGCATAATTTGTTTTACATAAAAAATAAATTTAAAATTTGTAATGTACTATTATACTATATTTTGATTTTCAATATGCAAAATTTTCAATTTTCCATTTTCTATAATATGATTATAATGAAATACAAAATGCAATAAGAAAAACAATATTAATTTTATTAAATAAATTCTGAAGAACTCGAACCACAGTATACTCTACATTGTGGAAAATTGTCTATACTGTACAAAAGTGTGTACTTGTACTCGTAATAGGAACAAAATAGGAATGAAATGCCTTAACAATGTCTTTTAAAATATATAAAAGAGAATACTTTAAATTTGGAGATTAAATATAAAAAGCTACTTTATATAATATTAAAAAAATAATAATAAAAAAAGGGGATTCAAGTGGCAATAACATTATGCTATGACGATATTTTGAAGAGATCATAATATTATTTGAGTCCCTTAAATATTCCATTTGAGGATAATGTATCCTTTTAAAAAAACTGAAGATAAAAAAATAACATATTCAAATGAATTGCAAAGAGTACACACATTTTTAGGGTGTTTAAAATAAACAAACACATATTATGTTCTTATATTAATAAAATGTTACTTTCATAAATTAATTATCTAATTTTTGCCGGTTATGCTGTCGTTACATTCTATTCAAGACTATGCGAATACACTTGAATACCATTTTTAGTTACTCAATCTTGTGTTATAGTATTCATGCCAATCAAGATGAAATACTGCTACGCATTTGGTGACTGTAGTTCTATCGTAATCTTAATACAATGTAGTATATATGTTTTTAATTTTGCCCTTCAATATTACTCCGGATGACTCAACATTCTCATCTGTATATTGTGTGTAATTTATGTATGTCTCGCAACAGCTCAACATTTCGAACCGTACCTCATTACCGTGCGTAAACTTTTGAGGTGTCGAGAAGCTTTGTAACCTCTTTCCATATCGGTTTCATAAAGGCTTTTTGCACTACAGTACTTAGCTGAATTTTTGCTTTAGTTCAAATGTGTGGTTTTGTAAAACGCTTCTGTCTAATCTAATAATTAGGAAATTTTTAACAGAATTTATTCACTTAATTATGTATAACAAACCACAATGTACATATAAAATATAAAGGAAGATTTTAATTTCAATAAATATTATCAAAATCAGTACAGAATCTTCTAGAACTATATTTGTGCAAACAGCATTTTGTGACAAAATTATAAGCTATGTCATAAAAACTGAACATACGTATTTGGTCTGTGCTATGCATATAGTGGTTTGGTCTTATTCATTGGATTTTTTTATTTACGCGTATAATAAACTAACCATATTCCGCACATATGCACATATAAATATACATTTATAGATATACGATACAATCAATGGATTATGTTGTTACTTGGCTTGCTGTATATCATATAAACAGCAAACTTTAACTGCTATAATAACCATCAATTATTTTATCGATTTTATATAAATTTTATAAAATGTTGTAAATTAATGAATATAAACTGTGGTTTCTAGTATCTGTTGTATACTATAAAATATAGTTTATCAACACGATCGGCAATATAGCTATGGTGTATAGCCTTAGTAGCACAACCAACAGTACCATCAACAGCAGCGGCAATGGTCATTGTTAGTTAGAGTTTTAATGAATTATTATTTTCAAAACAATTGAAATTCGATTTAGTTCAATGAGAAAACTATTAATTGAAAACCAAAATTCATTGAATTTGATGATTCGTTCTTTTCAATTTAAGTGTGTACCAGAATGAGTTATTTTGAATGCATTTGTTTATATATCAATCAATTTATACCTATAATTATGCTTAACTTAATTACATATCTGACTCAATAATCAAAATTTATTTGTACTTTTTTTTTTTGATAAATCACATCTGTGAAACATTCCATGTTTCAAATATGTGTATTGTTGTAAGCCTAAAGTATAATCATTGGTTATTCGATTTGATTATTATATGTCCACTACTTATGGAAGTACTGCAATCAGTTATATAAAAATCATCTGAAATTATATTGTGATTTTACAGAAACCGAACAACAAAAAAATGATAGATATATAGAATATTTTCATGGTTTGCGTAACATATTTTGTGGCTATTTGTGGGCTATTTATGAATCTATTATTTGTTTACAGAATAAAGAAGCATATTGATAGTATTGTCTATATATTAGATCTATTCTATTTATTTTATTTGTGAAATTAAAATTCACAAATTAAAAACTTGAATTGCCAGCCATACTTTTATTCACATTGAAAGTAAGATTTTATAAAACTTTCTAGGCGTTTCAACCGATTGCAATATAATTTTTAAAATAATTTTTTTATAGTATATAATAGTTTATAGATTTCTAAACACGATTAATAGAATGAAATATAACTTAAGCTAAAAAATTTGGTGAAGTTTGTATTTAATTTTTTATTCAAATTTTTCGAATATAAATAGAAATTTTATAGGGTTCTGTCACGACGAAAATATGAAAATTGGTCTGTAATTATAAATATCATATTTGGAACATTTTAGGTAGATTAACTACCAAATAGTAGTTTTAGGTAAATTAACTACCAAATGTTTTCATTGCTAATGGATGTCTGAAATACTTGTATTATTCGAAGTAAATATTCATGATCTATAATAGTACAGAGTTTCATGAATAATACTTAGGTCTAATTTTCAAAGTGTATATTTTATTTTATAGCTATGCCAAACATAAATGTGCTGATACAGGAATGGTATTAAAAAAGGTAAGAATTAATATAAAACATAATAGCAATTTATGTTTTTATGAAGACTAATCGGTAAAACATTTCCGCTTGCAGAACCATTTTTAAGAAATTGATGGATGTTTTACTAAACTTTTGTCAACATATCCATTGACAATATTCTTGACATATTTTATTTTTAAATAAATCATTTTTATAGCATTTTACATTATCCAAAACACATTCACATTTTCTTCGGGAAAAAACAAAACACCCTATTTATTAACCATTTAAATACAATATATTTTCCAAAAGTTTACATGAAAATTTTTCAATATAATATTTCAGGAAAATGATTGAAGAGATAAGAAATATTTGCTTTTCCTTTTTTCATATTTTATTTTATTTTATTTTATTTCTTTCAGTTTTTTTTTTGTTCCCTTTTTCAGTGGTATCTTGTCACGAAATAAATTGAAATCACATTTTTTATCTATGAGAGAACAGAAAAAATAATGAAAAAAAAAAATATTCGCAAAACTTGAGAATGAAAAATTATTCAAAATTCGACAAACGTACGTTAAAAAATTGGAAAATTTTTTGTTCAAACAAATATCGGAAAATGGTTTATGCTGAAAATTTAGAATCAGACAAATTTTCTTTTTCATTTTTCAAGGTATGTTTACCCATTGATATTAGCTATTGATGAAGTACTTTCTATATGCATACAGAAAATTCCAACACAATGCAAATCAGATATATCAGATGGAATCATATTTTTATAGAAATATTACCCATCTCATTTCCAATTCTGAATTATAGTACTAGTTAATTATAATATAGAATCTTGGTTTTAAAGATATACTAAACCATAAGAAATATTGGGTGAATCAATGATTATTTTGTGACAGGATATAGTAAACATTAGAGATGTGAACGGCTTTTTTTCTCTATTTTCGTCTTACTTCTTGTCAGAAAATCATTACTATGTTCAATTGATTATTGTTTGCCTATTTGCCTTATAAGTTTATTAGGTATAAATTCTGTTCACTTTACGATTAAAAAATAATTAATATATTGTATACATTTATTTGAATATTTAATAATTAATTTGCAATTATGGACAATTTAACATCGACCTTGTAAAATATATAGTCAAACTTTTAGAATTTATTCAACAAAATAAATAAAATTGCAAATTTAATAATAATACAAATGAAAAAATATGCGTTAACCCAAGCGATGATATATGAATATTTTTCCAATTTGTATGCTTACAAGACACGAAACAAATTGCTTATGACAAATCTGTCATAATAAAATATAAGATTTTTATGTTTGTCATATGTACATAAATAAACTAAAATGATACAGAGAAATAAATTTGATTGCGCTCTTCTGACAATATTTCAAGTATATAATCGACAGCATAATTTGTTACATTTTCAAGGATATTATTCATCATCCCAAAATTATTTTTTAAACATTTTGAGGTTATTTAGTATGAATTCCTTGAAACTATTGGGGACGACATCACAATTATGTCGCTGTTACTATAAACTGTTCACATGTCTATATAAATATAACATTCCAGAATATAATTAATGTTGCAGACATCTTACGTGATTTTGTTGTACCGAGTCTATTAAACAATACTTGTGATATTTTCAATTTTGTCCAAGACTATACCTGCTTCGGAAGTAATGCTCTTCTGCTACAAATCAAATAAGATATACGAGTATACATTTAATTCTGGTAGATACTTGCTATATCCATGATAAACAATGTTGAGTTCGGTACTATAATCTTTAAATACGAAAACACTTTTACTTTAATCGTTTTCGAAATAATTAACGATTATGATGTCCTGATAAAAATCTACAAATTTAGGAAATTTACCAGCTTTTTAGCATTTATTTTAGGAACAAAAATTGCAATATTGGGAATCATGTGCGGTAGAAATTCCATTTAATGGAAAATTGTAAATATTTTGGATACAACTGAATGAAAAAATACAAACTTAAATATAAAAATAACGTGTGGTGAGGTAAATATAGATTAGTCTAACTCAAGATGTTAGTCGAAACACACTCTATAATTGTCAAATATTGTGCTTTTCCGATTTATATGATCCGTATTGGTTTGTATAGTGCTAAAATGATATTGTATTTTCAAAGAGTTCCCATTTTCTGTCATCTTAATATTGATTTAAGAAAAAATTTAATCTACACAATTATTTACCATTAATATTGATATCGATCCCCTTTATATAATTGAGATATATATAGTCGTATATATAATATAACGAGTATGTAATTAGAAATCAAATTATTATACTATGAACTGTACTGGTATTTCTCTATAATCTAATTCATATCTCAATGGGATTTGGGATGACTTGTATAATAATTGTGACATATTAATGGGCATATTTCATGCAAACTTTATGATATGAAAGTCCCACCATATACGAGTATGTATAGTAGATTTTACATACTCATATATGAGAAATTTTCTGAAAACATTATGTACCGACTGAATGTGTTACTCACAAATTCAGGCATACTAACTTAATTATGTGCTAATTATGTTATCCTTATATATATTGTTATAGTAGAGGCAAACATATTATGACGGTAATGTGTCAATTCACATATAAAATTTAATTGTTTATATATGGATGTAATTCTATATCGGAGAATGATTTCGGCAATATTATTAATTATTATTTATATTTCAATGTAATAATTCTGTAGTTTTCTTTATACAGAAATTCTAGAAAGATTTCTATTTATACTCATATGTGCATTTTGGTCGCCACAAGTTATTAAACATAAATCAAGGTTACCGATGACATCACATGGAAATAAGGATGGGTTAAGAAACCTACATTTTATTAGATCACCACATTTGTCAAGATAACAAATTACTGCCTAAATACCATTGTTACGTTCATTGTAATTAATATCATATAAAGCTAATAAATTATTAATTACTATAAATTCAAAGTATATTCGCAAGTCTTAATAGGTTCATAAATAAATGAAGACAATAAAGTATATCAATTCACAATTATTTATGGTTATTGTCCAATTTATATGATACTATAAAATGAAAATGACCTAATTAAAAGATTGTAAAAGCAATAATTTTCTTTATGAGTATATTATAAAGATATCGAATACCAGCCAGGTACGATGAGTATCTACTACATACTAGTATACCATATATACTGTAACGTAACACTACACAATGTAGGTATACAATAATTTCTTCTTATAAAAATGTTAAAGTTACCATCCCAACGATTGCTAACTGGCAAATACCTAAATAATTGCTTAGTCGACCATGAAGTTTTCTTTCCTCTTCGATAGTTTTTTATTCGATTAAATTCAAAGGTAGGTATTATCTGTACGAGTATACTACGTTTATTGCATAAATGGATACAATGAGATAGGCATAAGTATCGATGTTTCGATCAGTTGAGGAGGATGGTACATAATATATGATATGGATGCTGGAATTAAAATTTATATTATTATCTGCTTAATGTGTGATAAGATAATAGGCATATTGACACAGATTTAAGGTATTACATGTTACATTTTAATGAATATCGTAAATTTAAATAATTGTTACAAGTTTGTATTAACGATGGTTGGAAATATATTCGGATGTCCTAAATTTGTGCAATATAAAATAATTGAAATTACAATATTACTCAATTATGATGTACATTATATGATAAAGATTGTGTGTATATAATAACGTATATTACGATAATTTTGAATAATTTAATTATATTTTTTTTATTTCTAGTATGTATAATTGATCAACATACTTTGGAAAAATATTGTTTAATATAATGTACTGTGGAAGCATTTCAAGTTATGGTTCTCCAAAACTACGAATTTAATCATAGATTATTCTTAAATGTTTTCTGGATAAACATTGGTATATGCCGTTAGATACAGGTTAAGCACTGATCTAGCATAACTCAAATATACATTTTATTATATGTATGTTGACTTGGTCAAATTTTAAGAACAACTCTGCTGTTGTTTCATATTCCAAAAAATATGGTACGAAAAGGCAAAATATAGATAGTTTGCTGGTGATGCTATCATGTTTATTACCCAAAGTTTAGTCAATAGACAAAATTTCATAACTACCTGAAAACAAATTAATAGCAGCTGGAAAAACCCTACATCATATTTACATTTTAATATTAATGTGAATGCTTATGTAGGGGCGTTTAAATATGTATAATTAAAGTTTGAATAAGAAACTCAAGTTAAGGTTATTCTGCCGAAAGGAAACGCCTGATCGGGGCAATAATTATCAGACCCGTCTAGTACATGACGTTATACTATATTTCTCGCAAAATAAAATGTCCAATATGTATACAATTCGATAACAATGGTATTTCATTCAATTTAAAATGTAATATAGAAATGTAAATGCTATGTATATAAAGTCGCATCATACACCCCAGTGAAAAATATTTCTAAAGTACTGTCAATACATTGACGCATATACAGAAGGAATAATATATCAATTTAAGAACTGTAGCGAAAGCGAGACATTTTAAAACCTCAACTAATCCATTGATTGAATTAATTGTTTTATGATCTTAATGTAAAGTTTAATTTTTTAAATATTTGATTATTCAATTTATATTCACGATTCCATTATAATCTCAACATCAAATTATGCCAATATCTAATTTTACATTTTCTTTATATTCAATATTTATTGGCATTATTTATCTTAATTGAAGTCACATTAATGTACTGAATTTCAATCCAAAGCACGTGCTTTCAATGGATATTTAATTTTTCTTAGCATCCTCGTGATTTGATTCTACAATATTTATATTCACATTTTTTAAAATATGAGCGACAAAGAATGATGAAATTATTAACATTATCAAATATGAAACAGAGATGCTAAAGAAGAAAATACGAGATTAGACATGTGGAGAATGTTACCATTTATTGCGAGTGAAGTGCGATCAGAAATCACTATACTTTTTTGAATTGCTTATTGCAATTTAAAGAACTTTACATTTGAGTGAATACCTTTGCAGATAAAGTACGTTAACAATATTTTATTTAAATTCAGAGTATTGAATGCTATTTATAATAATAATTACAATGTTTATATACACACCTTCATCCATTTCACCTATCATCTATTCTAATAGAAATGTTAGTCACATTCATATAAATGGTTATTGTCAACAATTTAAACAAATATATATGAAATAAATTGTAATTGTCATACAAATTTCCGCCTTTGGACTGGAAAATAATATGTTTTCATGTTATTTGCTATTACAATTTTATATTATTTTCCACAGAGTATATTAGAAATTGTACAGAATTTAATGTGAATGGTCAATTACGTATAATATATATGTATATACGAGTATATAATAATTATAACTAACTACGTGTACAAAAAATATTAACAAATAAAAAATTATGTAGTAAAACGTGTTTTAATGTTCAATTATGTATTTTTAAATGATTTAGAATAATTTGCATAAAACACGCAACAAATCGCATACAATTTATGATAATTTACGAAAGTTTTAATTTTCAATTTTCCGTGAAAATCAGTTCAGTTGTATGATAAAAAATCTAAAAAGCAATTTCTTTAAGTTTCGTATAAAATCGTTTTCTAAATTAAAATTGAACAACCAAGGTATAAACACATAAATATTCAGGACATACACTCGAATCCTATTTACAAGTATATATAAAACAATGAAATATATTATCACAAAATAAATTAATGACATTTTCTTAGAATTAATCTTTGCTTGTCCCTAGTATACTCGTATAAATCTGCTATTTTAATTACAATCAACGTAAATTATATACTTTACTTTTCCTCATCTTCCAACATTTGTGCTACAAATACAGATCGTGATATTAGCATTGGTTAATAATAAATGTATTTTAATGACCTAAATTGTCTTATTTAAAAGGAAATCTATCTCAAGAAATTTATGATCACCCGAATAAACAAAAAGAAAAAATTGTCTGGTTGGTCAATCGGAAAATAAATAGATAAGAGGAAAATGGAAAGAAAATCATGGAAAAAATATTGTGTGCCGTGAAGAAAAACGAGAAAAATATAACAATAACAAAAAGTAAGTGTCCTTCATTTGTAGTTTCTACTTTGATCTTTCCACTTTGGCCTCCCATTTATAAGTTAGGTGTCAGGGATATGGCCCAAATTGTATTTCTAAGAGAACAATTCAAAAAAAAAAAAAATAAACCATTGACTAAACGAAATTTATTATCAACTAAAAGTTGGACATAATTTATTGGATCCGCAATATTGTAGAATAATAATAATGTGGTAAATAAACATTTTTCCTCATTTTATTTTCTTGTTTTCTTTTTTCTTTTTTATTTTTTGTATACTTAGGGTTAAATTAATGAAGACTCTGATATCTGAAAACATGAAATGATTTTAATTCAAATTTGTTTTCATATTGATTATAGATTAAGAATTTTTTATAACTTTTATTTGCACTGGTCAAGGAATCTAGAATTATGAATATAATAATGTAGTTTGGAAATTAATCATCGCTAAAGAGAACAACGCTGCTTGGTAACAGTTTAGAATAAAGAAGTGGGGTAGAATTAAAACTAAGATATTGTGGTGGCTTTTAGATGTGCTGAGTTATGTGTTGTCTTGAGCTTTATAAACAGTTAAAATGTATGCAAAATTATTCTAAAGATGTGTTTAATGTATTAACTTGGTAAACTGGTTAAATATTTTTTAATAACTGAGACAGTAAGTACGTGCCATTTAGTTTAGAGGACAATGTCGAAATTTCAATTTGAAAGTCATACAGTTTTTTAGGAAAGGATTTGCTTCAATACAGAGCATTGTAATTCCTCAAACTGCTAACAAGATACGTTTAAATTGTATTCATTCTAAAGTAATTTAATGGTTAGGATACCCTAGATTATAAATGTCGAAATTTGAATGAAATCTACATATGACTTTTAATCGAATGGGAAATGACGAAATATCTATGTTCTTATAGATGATTACTAAGATGAATATTAAGTATTTTTTTTACATAAAAGTTTTCTATTAAAACTTATTTCACATATGCGGTATAATAACAATTTCAAACTACAAGTATATCTTGAAATGAGAGCAAAACAAAAGTTCTTAAATTCATAAAAGTTTAACATCAAACCATTAGTATCATATTTATACACACAACTAATTTAATAAAGCTCCGTATGCGGTACCCTATTCTGGAAATTCTAATGCTCCAACACCACCGAAAACATTTATTTTTATTATAACTTCTTTTATTTTTCTTTCGCCTTAACTTCCCTTTTATGTTTTCCTAGCTTATACTAGTATATATGCATAACTACTATTTATACGTTTATTTGTGCCCATTTTACCCATTTTACTCCACATGTACTTAAACTATATATAGGTACATATAAGGTGCAGATAGTCTTATAAGACAACAACCCATTCACTTATATTCGAGTAGATATATAGGATATACAACTATGTACTCATTCACCAGCTTGGTCTTAATGTTATTGCTTAAATTGTTTTTCCACACAAAAAAAACTGTGTAAGAAAGAAAAAGAAAAACCTTCTGAAAATGTCTTCTTGAAGTTTTCTCTGCTATTTGTTTGTTATTCTTTGTAGAAATGAGAAAAATCAAGAAAAAGCTGTCGAAAAAAAAATAAAAAACGGTAAATGTAGACGATTTTAAAAGAAATTTAAACAAAAGACTTTCTAATAATGAAAAGCTAAATTTTCGTTTCCTAATTTTTTTTATACTTCAACGAGCCCGAAGCTTTGAAAGATGGATGTGTACGGTATTTTATAAAACATTATTTACTAATTTTTCAAATTTATGGCTAAGACTCATATGTTCATTTTCTCTGTACTACGAGTTTTTGAGATTGTCGCTTCTTTCTGAAATTAAATAAGAAAATGAAAGAAATCAACACAGTTGCATCCTGAATAGCGATTTAAGGTACTGTATAGGCTGTAACTGTCTTAAAGTAGCGGTACTAGTTGAATATAGTGATTCAGAGACTCGTCGAAGAAGCAAAATCACTGATTTTAGGTACATCATGACTCTACCGAATTATTAGAATATTAAACCTATCAACTACATGTGTATTACAGTATTCATATAAACAAATTGAAGTACTGAGAATTGAATATCAACTTTAATTGTTTTTTTTTTGCTTTCCTAAATGGAATTCAATTAATTTTTTTCCCCCACACTCTCATTTTAGGGTCGTAGTAAGATATAATCCCATTATAGAATAACATAAATGGAACAGTTGAAAAGAAAAATGTTAACCATTTAGACGGTTTCATTTTCTCATTTTAAAATTTAAAACCAGCAAACAAAAATGCTGGTGAATATATTATGCTAATAAATATATAATATATGAGCATAATTACTAGAATAAGTACGACGTATATAGTGCTATTTAATTTAAAATTTCAAAGATTTCTCATAAGGAAAATAAAGTTATTAAAAAAAAAACAATTTTTAAAACTTTTGTAATTTATTTATTTAGTAAGGTTTCCATTGTTTTCGTTTTACTTCTTCAGATGAAATTGAATTGAATTTATTAAAACTGTGGATATTTTCTGTGAATAGTTAGATGATTATTTCAAGTTGATTATTCAATTATAGGCAATGCAACAAACTTTATGTTAAAATTTGGATTTGAATTACAATAAAAATGCTAGTAATAAGATAGTGTATGTTCCAATCTTATGTAAAATCTAATGCAAACAATTCTGTCAATGATGAATTTAAGCTGACAATTCTGCTTGCCTGTTACTAAATTTAAAAAAATAGGTTTTCCTGTATAGATTCTCGTAACGTACTATAATAAATCGTGAATTATTCCTTTTCAGAAATGTCGTCGCAACAGGTCCTTCATGCTTATCGAACATATAATAACCTAAGCTAATAAAATAAAGGATTTTCTTCTATAGACTGGGGAAACTTGAGTAAGGGCTAATTCTGGGGCAATGGATTATCAAAACCAGTTTTAAATGAATTAAGGATAGTAAAACTTAGACTTAAATTTTCAAATACTTTGTTCTGACACTCCTGTTCGCCTGATTATGTATGTTTTAGGGTAACCACATCAATTTTTTGTTTTTCAATGCCAATAACTTGATCCTCAGCATTATCTGTAATGTCGATATATTGTCATTATTAGTCACAAATCTCGACCATCTATACTAAGATAAACTAGTAATATGTGTACAGATATCACTCTTCTTTTTGTACTTTTGGGCTATTTTATAAACAATTAGTTTAACATTGTCGCAGCAATTGCAGCACAATTATATATGGGGGAAATTTAAAAAAAAATTATTAATGTGTATATATTGATTGCCTATCATAAATTTGTACATTAATATCGTAATACTATCTACAATAACAAAAATTATTTGTACATTTTATTGGCAATCCACCAAAATTCATGTTTATCTTCTCGTACTTCATATGGAAAAAATATTCGAGAGTATACAGCCATTATTTAAATTTTAATTATATCACCAGTCATATTTACAACAAGTCTGATAATGAAAATCAAAAAAGTCCTTTTTAAATCAATTCCAGCGATAATTTTATAATGCAATAATGTATTTTAAATATAAATATCAAATATTAAAAGAACTCATTAATATTTTGTACTCGCATGTCGTATTCGGAAATTGATAGCTATAATCTAGAAAATGCAATTAGTAAAATTATTGTAGATAAGTTTAATCGATGCAAGAATATTATACCATCATTGGGCTATTACTCTATAAAATGTGATTGGGAACTGGAATTAATGTAAAATATAAAATATATTGCAACTAATCAGTATATTCACATCTGACTATATGTAAGCAATTAACACATAAACTATACAATAAGTATAGATGGAACATAATTAGGATCGATACTCAAATTTGTGACTACATAAGTAAATTTACACCATTTGTAAAGATTAGAATTAAAACGCAGTATTTAATAAATGTGGTAAAATCGATGTTTACTTGCACAAACAGATGTAGTTTTTGGACGAAATTTAAAATTTATCATTGACGGTTACATACATAGACTCGTGATCTGTGTTAAATATAAAATTTAATATACAAATGAGTTGTTATTGTTAAGATTGACGACTGATTTGAGTATAACTTATATTTGGCAATATACAGCTTCTATTATCATCATTATATTGACCAGTCAGTCTACATAATTACTTCACGTTTAAATTCTGAAATAAAATGATGACTGTATAAAATTTACTTTAAGTGTCCCTTATTTATATACATAATTTATTTTCGTCCTTTAAACCCTTGATGCTCGCTGTGATGAGAATATATACTCGTACATGTTTCATCAAAGGTATTGATCTGAAATCATAAACCTTTAGATTTTTTTTTTATTTGGGGTAATTTATAATAGTCAAAATTGACGACTAGAGTAAATGACACAAATATTTTTTTGTGTTTCAACAAAATAAACATCTTTAGTGTATAAAGATATTAAATATGATGGAAGAGTAGGTGGAGCAGAAAGAAACAATTCCAGCAAT